>WNGS01061228.1:0-11174 GCA_020271785.1 Procambarus virginalis
GGATCCAGTGTCAATGAGAACTTTGAGACAAATACCAGCAATGTATACTATAGTCTCTGGGTTGTTGGAAGATCATTCCATTCTGTGATTGATTGTACTCCACAAATGTAATCACATTCACTGTCATCTGAGACTGGTTGTAATGAAATGTTGTCTTGTATATTATTAATATTCTTGATTTGAGGTGCAGTATTGTGTTTGCCACCTCGATCCCTATGACCTGATCCTCGCACAGTGCTTTTATTCATTGACTGTGGTTTCTTTAGTGCGGAACGACACATTGCACCAAAATGACCTAGTTTTCCACACTCATAGCACTTCTTACCTTGAGCAGGACAAACATTATCTTGGTGTGGGTAGTCTCCTCCACAGTTGTAACATTTATTGTTGACAACCTCTGATGTGAGTCGTTGTGACTGCTTGAGTCTTGTTCCATGACTCCAGTTGTGATGTGGTTCTCGGCTCAATTTAATGTTAGGTTTGTCATGATATCTTCTACGATCATGGTGTCCTCCCTGAACCTTACATACTTCATCACTGTTAGTAACAGTGGCAGAACCGTTGTTGGCACTGCACTCCATGACACGAGCATCACGTGCAGCATCTTCCATTCGACGAGCCATATCCAGTATCTTGGTAAGAGAACTGTCATCATCAACAAGTTCTAGAGGTCTTCGACGAGACGTGTGGATGTGCATGTTTCAATTATTTGCTGTTTGATTTCTTTGTCAACATCAGCAAACTCACAATGGGTTGCTAAACCCTGAAGACGTGTATGGTATTGATCAACAGTTTCATTAGAGAGTTGTTTGGCTCTCCTGAAATGCATAATTTCCATAGTAGTATTTTGCCTTGGTTTGAAATGCTCAGTTAATTTGGCTTGGCAGTGTCATAATCTTTGGCATCACCAGTGTCTTTCAGTGTATCAAAGATGTCACAAACTCTATCACCAGCATAATGAAGTAGAAAGGCACGCTTTCTTTCAGCACTTTTGATGTCAGAAACTATCAACAAATTTTCAAACCTTTTAAGCCATTTGACCCACCTCTGTGACAGGTTTGTCTGGTCACAGTCAGGATCAAATGCAGGAAACTGAGGTATATTTGCCATTTTTACTGAATAAATGTAAACTTATCACTTAAAATGTTCCTCAGAATATTAAACACTTGCTGCACTGTATATGTTATTTAAGAATTCACTGTAATTACTTTAATTTTGCAAAGCACACAAGCATTTTAATGCAAAAGTTCACAACAGTGCACAACACAGCAGCAACTGATTTCTTACCTAGCCCTTGTGTACATGGTTGTTCCTACTCACAGCAACACAGTAGTTGGCAGCAGTTGGCACAGCAGTTGTCATCAGTAGGCAGCAGTTGGCACAGCGTGAAGAATTTTGTAGCACGAAGCGTCGTTTCGTAACCAAAACATCAGGTTTTGTACACATCAAAGCGTCGTTTCGTACACAGCGTCGGCACACATGGATCGCAGATTCCTCAGTAAACAGCTTGTCAGCACATAGTTAGGATGCACACAGCATTGGTTAGCACACAGCATTGGTTAGCACACAGCAATGGTTATCACAAAGCATTGGTTAGCATACAGCATCGGGTATGGTGTTTACAGACAGCACGACTTCTCTCCTCCTCCGGGCGTGAGACATCATGCTTCTTCCTTGTGTTTGAAGTTGAACAAATACCTGCGTTACCAGTTCATCCCGTCGCCAATGTGGTGTTTGTATATAGCTGAGGAAGTCTTGGTTGTAAGGTTGATGTAAAGTCATGACTTTGTTACTGACTTTAATACTTATAAACGATTACATGACTATAGCTTCCAAGTTTGGCAGGCGTCCTGTGCGCTCCTGTTTACCTCCACTCATCTACTCTCTCTGGCGTCTCAGCCGCAGCACATAGAAAACGGATGGTACCATTTTCTGTGAACATGACACCATTGACAGTGTATTTGTGATTTATTGCATAACATCATTAACTGAGTATCCGGTTGGAACTCTTGTGATCCCTCTGCATACCAGCAGTTAGGTTGCCGTGTTAATGATTGGCTGTCAACTGTGTTAAGTTAGGTGTTTCGCCACGAGTGGATCAGAGTCGTTTAGCCAGACGTCAAGAGTCTCGCTAATGCAACTATAGCCTTCTGACGCCAATCTAAAGTAAATCAAGCACCCTTTGTATTAGTGGTTAAGTTAGTAAATAAACTTCTGTTAAGCTTTATGCAGTGTTTCCGTTGAACCACTTCTGAATACTGCCAACAGTACTCAAACCTAGAGCTCTAGGTGTCTTCAACACCGAGTTGCCTCATTCACTAAACTATAAATGTGATGAGGACCCTAGGAGTCCCTTAAAGTGTTACATCATTGAGGAGATTCCAACGATCAACGTGGAGCAGGACCAGGTGAGGCTAGTCTGAGAAGAGACCCTCAAGGAATCTAACTCGACCTTGCTCCCAGGCCCTTTACGGTTGCTCTCGTATTTTCTCTGCTAATTCCGACAGTTTCGTGAAGCATCTGCCACATGTACATTGGCGACGTACGCATTACAGTCATGAAAGCAAAAAAGAAAACCCCCACACTGTGTATGGAGTCAGCCTCCACCACATCACTTCCTAATGCTACTACTACATTTGTAGTAGTATTAGCTACATTCGTCTACTACTCTGACACTAAAAAAAATTTTTTTAACATCTCTATGGCCCATTTGGGCACTCAATTTCCACCTGTGTCCCATATTGTGTGTGCCCCTGTGGTGAATAGCCTATCTTTATCTACTCTATCAATTCCTCTGAGAATCTTGTATGTGGTGATCATGTCCCCTCTAACTCTTCTGTCTCCCAGTGATGTGAGGTTTAATTCCCGTAGTCTCTCCTCGTAGCTCATACCCCTCAGTTCAGGTACTAGTCTGGTGGCAAACCTTTGAACCTTTTCCAGTTTAGTCTTATGCTTGACAAGATATGGACTCCATGCTGGAGCCGCATACTCCAGGACTGGTCTGACATATATGGTATACAAATTCATGAAAGATTCCTTATTGGATTCTCCTATTCTTTATTAGAGTTCTGAAAAGAGTCTACATTAATATTGGGACTACATTATCCTTCTATGTATGTATGTATGTATGTATGTATGTTGTATGTATGTATGTATGTATGTATGTATGTAGTATGTATGTATGTATGTATGTATGTATGTATATATGTATGTACGTATGTATGTATGTATCTGTGACTGTTGTTTAGAAACAAGTTAGTTGATTTGTGTAGCAAGACTGGGAATTTCGAGATCTAGGAATGATTAACTATAGAATATACTGGCTAGGATCCAGCTGAGTTGCTAGATGGATGAATTGCAGTGAGGCATTTGGGCAGCTATTTGATGGATGTGAGGACAGCTGACTAACCTATGAGTACAGGTATTAGGGTAGTTGACCTGCTGTGCTGCCTGACGTACGATTCATATGAATTTTGGTACGACATTTGGGTTGATATTTTAGTTTTTAAACTTATCACTGCATAATGATTACAGTTGTAGATGGCTAACATATGAATACAGGTAATTGACTGATTACAGGTGTAGATAAAGTATACAATGTATATTCTTACACCTTCGATGAAGTTAGGTTAGGTGGAGGATGCTTAGTCTAGCCATTTTTTTAATAATAATTACATTAAATAGACTACACAGATAAGTAGCATGCCAAGGTCTCATTGCACATCTTTGTGACGTCACTTATAGTTGAACAGTCAGGTTGCTGTGGGGTCTTGACACCTATCTGTTAATGGGGGGGGGGGGCCATATTTTATCCCAATACTGGGGGGCAGCTTTTGTGACGTTGCTAAAACAACAACAACAGGTCTTATTACTGTAGAATGCATTTTGTTTATTATACGTAAGGGTCGTATGGTTAGGTTCCGAAGGGTTGAAGAATTGAATATCTGAAAAATATGAGTAATGATACACTGAGCTAAGATACGGGTGAATACAACACATCATGGCATAGCCTGTGATGATACTTACAGGGAACAGTTGGAGCTATTCAGAGAGATGAAGGGAACTTGATAATGAGAGGCTGGGTCCCTCCTTGGAACCGCATGTGCGACGTCGGCTGAAAAGCAATGAACCTATTGGTGGATCAAACCGCATTGGGATGAGAACATCAGAATGACGGTAACTGCAAAGGCCTATTCAAAACATGCGAAGCCGCTGAAGGAGGAATTAAATAAAAATGTCTGTAGCCTGTTTTTTTTCTTTAAATTATATACTATAATATATATTTGGATTACTACTGAATTCCTTGTTGAAGTCTCCATGTCTGGCTCTGTTTCATACGAGTGACAGATTTTCATTTTATTTGCTATGTTTGATAAATGATCCTGGAAGAAAAGATTGACAAAGCTTAAAATACATTATCTAGAAAGCAAAGAGGAAGAAGAATTAGGGGGTGACATGATAGAGGTGTGTGAGTGGATGAATGGATATAACAAAGGTGGATATTAATAGGCTATAAAACGTATCAACACGAGACAGAATACGAAACAATGGGTATAAGTTTAGATTTAGGAAAAAGACCTGAGTAAATACTGGTTCGGTAACAGGGGTGGACGCTGTGATACATGTTAGTTCACGCTGTATGTTGCTCACCTTTGTTTAATACGAAATGGCAACCCATCCTCCGAATAGACAGTACGTTTTAATACTAAATGTAATAAGTACATTCCCAACATACATAATTAGTACATAATTGCACTTATAGGGCTGTTACATTTACCGACTGACCTTCCCATATATTCTCCCTAAACAATGAATCGTTTTCTCTAATGTAACCGGTGTGCTGTTTTCTTTCCTTAAATTTGGCGTATACTGTATACTCTGTACAAATTTGGACTTTTATAATTTAAGGTATCATGAAAATTGCCCGCTTTTGAGGGAATTAAGTATGGCAGAAGCACAGTCACTGACCTTCAAAGGACAGAAGGTATGAGATAACTATTTAAAGGACGATTTGTTCCAATATATATATATTGGAACATTGAAGCGCGGGTCCCTCAAAGTGCCCAAGAGAAAAGGGAGGATCGAAGCGAATTTTGGTTGTGGGAGATTCCAGGTGAGGTATTTGGACAGAACGTTTTGTGCCAGAGATAAAGGGAACAGATTAAGGGTTTGCTATCCTGGAGCTGGTATTGGTGATATTGTTGGAAACATGAAAGATATTATGACGGGAAATGGGAACAAATCCATTATTTGTATTAGTGCAGGGGGTAATGATGTTGGGAGAGTTAGAAGTGAGGAACTAATACAGAAATTCAAGACAGCAATAGAATTAGTTAGGAGCAAGGGAGGAATCCCGATCATATGTGGCATTCTTCCAAGAAAGGGAGTGGGAAATGAATGGATGTCGAGGGCACTTGGTATCAATTGCAGGCTGGAAAGATATTGCAAATCTAATGCAATATCTTATATAGACAACTGGGAACACTTCTATGGAAGAAATGAAATGTATGCTCGGGATGGGGTGCATCTATCGAGAGCTGGGGTTGTTGCTGTTGCAAACTCGTTGGAAGAAGTGGTTAGAGGTGTTTGTTTGGGTTTAAACTGTTAGTAGATAGAGGTATGGGAATTGATTTGGAGGAAGGATGTAATAAAAGTATGTGTTTGCGGGAGAAAGGAATTGGCAAAATGATCAGGGAAAGAGAAGGGCCTCAAAATAACAATTCACTTAGGGTATATTACACAAACAGTAGAAGTCTAAGAAATAAAATTAACGAATTAAATGCTCTTGTCTGCACAGAAAAAATAGATATTATTGCACTTACCGAAACGTGGATGAATGTTGATAATAGAGAACTATTAGCTGAATATCAAATAAATGGATTTAAACTATTTCACACAGATAGATATATTAGACGAGGAGGTGGAGTAGCCATATACGTTAGGGACAATTTGAAATGTAGTCTCAAAGAGGGAATCAAAACTGAGCCACACACAGAAACTATTTGGATAGAATTAAACGAAAAAGCAAATAATATTATATTAGGAGTTATATATAGGCCACCAAATTTAGACAGAATGGAAGCAAAGCATCTATGGGATGAAATATCTAGGGCATCTAGATCTAACAGTATTTATGTCATGGGTGACTTTAATTTTAGTGGAATAAACTGGTTGAACAAAACAGGGAATAGTGAAGCAGAAGATTTTCTAGAATTAATTGACGATTGCTTTCTTACGCAACACATTAAGGAACCAACACGGGAAAATAATATTTTAGATTTAGTGTTAACTAACAGGGAAACACAAATTAATGACATCGAAATAGGGAGTGAGCTAGGGAACAGTGATCACAAAGAAATCAGATTTAGCATAGAATGGAATAGACCTGTAGGAGAAAATTCTGTTAAAGTGCCAGATTTTCGAAAAGCTGATTTTAATAGCCTAAGAATTTTTTGGGTCAAATTGATTGGAAAGTCTTGGGTATGGGGTGTGGGCCGGTCTTGGAGCGAGACATGAACCCAGCGATAGGTGATGTAAATGGGGATTTCGATGTGGATTCAATATATAACTTATTTAAGAATATTCTAAACAAAGCACAGGAACGTAGTATACCACACAAATTGAATAGATCGAATACTAATGACCCAAAGTGGATAACAAAGAATTTGAAAAACCTTATAGGTAAAAAGAGAGCTTGGTACAAAAGGATTAAAAATGGGGAGGTCACTTTAGAACAGGAATTCGTACAACTGGTTAAAATGTTAAAAAAGAGATAAGGAAAGCAAAAAGAAACTATGAAGTTCGTATAGCAGGGCAAGCAAAGACAAATCCTAAAGGGTTTTTTCAGTTATATCGAACTAAGACTAGGGAAAGGATAGGTCCATTAAAAACTGAGACAGGTCAAATAACAGATAGTGATGAAGAGATGAGTAGTATTTTTAATAAATATTTTGTATCTGTATTTACTAAAGAGGAACTTAACAATATGCCTTCAGCCGAACAAGTCTATGTGGGTGGGAACGAGGACAGGTTGACGAGTTTAGCAGTTACCAGGGAGGATGTTCTTAAACAAATAGAAAAACTCAAACCAAACAAATCCCCAGGGCCGGATGAAGTGTTTGCCAGGGTGCTGAAAGAATGCAAAGGGAGCTTTGTGACCCACTGTCAATCATATTTAATAAATCAATAGAGTCAGGCAGAGTGCCAGAGTTTTGGAAAGTTGCTAATGTGATACCAGTTTTTAAGAAAGGAGATAGATCACTTGCGTCTAACTATCGACCAATTAGCCTAACGTCTATTGTGGGAAAGTTACTCGAATCTATAATAGCAAATAAAATTCGTCTTCATCTTGAAAAACATAAATTAATAATTGAGTCGCAACATGGTTTTATAAATGGCCGTTCATGTTTAACAAATTTGTTATCTTTTATTCTAGCATAGTTGAGGCAGTTGATAGTGGTAAGGATTGTGATGTTGTGTACCTTGACTTTAGCAAAGCTTTTGATACAGTGCCACATGAAAGACTGATTAAAAAGATAGAGGCTCATGGTATTGGTGGTGCTATATTAAGCTGGATTAGGGCATGGCTATACCAAAGGAAACAGAGAGTTAGTATAAATGGAGTCAAGTCAGAGTGGGAAAATGTTGTAAGTGGAGTGCCTCAAGGCTCTGTCCTGGGACCTCTGTTGTTTATAATATATATAATGATTTAGATTCAGGTTTGAGTAGCAACATTTGCAAATTTGCCGATGATACGAAAATCGGTAGGGAAATTAATTCGGAGGAGGACTCACTATCACTTCAAGTTGATCTAGATAGGGTTTTGAAATGGTCAAAGGACTGGCAGATGCAGTTTAATGCTGATAAATGTAAAGTTCTGAGGCTAGGTAATGATGATAGAGTTACAAGATACGAGCTAGATGGTGTTGAGATTGCGAAGTCGGATTGCGAAAGGGATCTGGGAGTTATAATTAGTAAGAATTTAAAACAAAAGGATCAATGCATGAATGTTCGTAATAAGGCAAATCGGACACTCGGATTTATTAATCGCAGCGTTAGTAACAAGACACCTGGTGTGGTTCTCAAGCTATATCTTGCTCTCGTTAGGCCCCATTTAGATTATGCAGTTCAGTTTTGGTCGCCATATTATAGAATGGATATAAATTCACTTGAACGTGTCCAGCGTAGGATGACTAAGTTAATTCCCCAAATTAGAAATCTTTCATATGAAGAAAGATTAACAAAGCTTAAATTGCATTCACTGGAAAGGCGAAGAGTTAGGGGTGACATGATAGAGGTTTACAAGTGGATGAATGGACATAACAAAGGGGATATTAATAGGGTATTAAAAGTATCAACACAGGACAGAACGCGAAACAATGGGTATAAATTGGATAAGTTTAGATTTAGGAAAGACTTGGGTAAATACTGGTTCAGTAACAGGGTTGTTGATTTGTGGAACCAATTGCCGCGTAACATTGTGGAGGTGGGGTCCCTCGATTGTTTCAAGCATGGGTTGGACATGTATATGAGTGGGATTGGGTGGTTATAAATAGGAGCTGCCTCGTATGGGCCAATAGGCCTTCTGCAGTTGCCTTTGTTCTTATGTTCTTATGTTCTTATTAGACTATTTACAGGAACTTCTTCTCCACAGCTCATAAAACGGAGGAAAGGGTCTTGAAAGACCCTTAATAGAAATGTTATCCCTACAGACAAAAATCAGAAGATACAACTAACGATTTACTATAAAACCAAGAAAACTACCAACCTACTCATGAGAAACTCTCCAGACACAAAGCAGAACGCTTTGAAAGAGACAAACGTCGTCTATGCCTTCAAATGTCCTCTTGTCCATATATATTTGATAGCCTGAGCTATATGAACCACTTCCCCGCCGGCACCTGGATGGTTATCTTGGGCATAGCATTTTATCAAATCACCTCATTTTTTGGGGCAACATGTGAGGAACACAAATGCAAACAAGCCTGAATGGTCCCCAGGACTAGATACAACTGAGATACAAGGACTAGATACAACCCAAGATAACCATCCAGGTGCCGGCGGGAAGTGGTTCATATAGCTCAGGCTATCACTTCCTTTTGTCCGGTCGTGATGGTCAAGTGGTTTAAGGCATCCCTGTACATACCAGTTGCGTTGCTCCTGGGAGTATGGGTTCGAGTCACTTCTGGGGTGTGAGTTTTCAGTTGTATCTAGTCCTGGGGACCATTCAGGCTTGTTTGCATTTGTGTTCCTCACGTTGCCCCAAAAAATGAGGTGATTTGATAAATCACCTCATCCAGGTGCCGGCGGGGAAGTGGTTCATATAGCTCAGGCTATCACTTCCTTTTGTCCGGTCGTGATGGTCAAGTGGTTTAAGGCATCCCTGTACATACCAGTTGCGTTGCTCCTGGGAGTATGGGTTCGAGTCACTTCTGGGGTGTGAGTTTTCAATTGTATCTAGTCCTGGGGACCATTCAGGCTTGTTTGCATATATATATATATGTATATATATATATATATATATATATATATATATATATATATATATATATATATATATATATATATATATATATATATAATATATATATATATATATATATTGGTGTATACTGGCAGCAGGTTTTCTTTTACACATGTCTCATTGAATATGACCGCATATTCTGTATTTACTATCTTCTGATTTAGGGCTTCTATCCCTCTAACTATTTTCTTAGCATCAGGGCTTAGCTGAAATAGGAGTTCTCCAAAACTCATTTTCGTAATTTCTGGGTGAAGAAAAGATGTGGATTACTATAGAATGTATTACACTTATTTAAACAATTTGCACAACGTTTCGAACCTCCATGGTTCATTCTCAAGTGAGGAAATGTTACAATGTGGTTTGATTATATACCCGCACTGGGTCAGGTGATAAAACAATAAAGGTGAAAACATAGGGAATACATAGGGGATACATAGGGGATAAGTGGGGTGAAACATATGAACATAAGAATAGAAGTAACCGCAGAAGGCCTATTGGCCCATACGAGGCAGCTGGCATCTACATACAAAGATTAATCCAGTGTAATTGGCCTGTTATGTTGGACATTGTCTTCTGTGTTGGCATCGTTATGTTCTGGTCTTTCCTTACTCTCATTGTGGGAAGAGTAAATAGTTCCGTGATTTGGGTGTTCATGGTAGGTTGTTCTGTTCTTATGTGAATTGCTTCAAGAATTTGTAATCTTCTTGCATCTTGGGTTCTGTCTATTATGCATGTATTCTTGTTCAACATTTCTCTTGTTAGGGTGATGTCATGGGCTTGTCTCATGTGATTCCTAGGGGCACCGGATTGAAGATGGCATGTCAAACGCCTCGTCAGCTTGGTCGACGTCATACCTATGTACTTAGATTGAAGGTTACATCCTTCGTGGGGGCAAGTGTACATGTATACAACACTTGACTGCTGTAGAGGGTTCTCTGTCGGCTTTGGGCTGTTTTTGATAAGGAGTTCGAAAGTCTTCTTGGTTTTATAGAATATTGTCAGGTTTATGTTTTGGTTAGGAGTAGTGCTTTTACTCCTTTACGGATTATTTCTTTCATTATTCTTTCCTCTTTTGTATGTTCACTGTGCAGTTCCTTAGGAGTTTTATTCGCTCAATTTTTACATGGGAACCATCGAAGACATAGTCTTAGTAGCAGACAAAAACCAACTTTATATTGCCGTTATGTAGATGACATATTCGTAATAGTAAAGACTCAGATGTAAACTAATTGACGTAAAACGACATCTAGAGAGAGGGTCAGTACTCCGATTAGCACAATGAACAATAGTGAAAATTACAGTCTGCCATCTTGGATGTACTAATAACATAAAACAGGAACCTCTTTAAGCACCAACGTATGAACCAAGCCCCCCAACATAGGATTATGACTGAACGGTAAAGTGAGTGCCCCAAAGATACAAAGCCAGTTTCTCAATGCTTTATTCGTCGAGCGCTTACCCACTGCTCTGAATGTGAGCAACGTGAGTCAGAGAGTTTGAAAAGAGTACTCAGAGTATTGGTGAACGAATGGATATAGCGAACGCGGAATATAAACGCTGCTATAAGAAGTACACTTGGACCGTTGGTATAATCCAGAACACTAGAACAGAAACCACAATACCTCTATTAAAATTATATTACAAATCAACA
>WNGS01061229.1:0-15614 GCA_020271785.1 Procambarus virginalis
TGAGGCTCGCTATCATTTCTTTGTTGTCATCTATGTGATGATAATTCATCTTCCTTTCGCAGTTTGCCCGATACTAGATTTCGTTATTGATCTTGATTTTGCAATAGGAGAAAAAATATTTCGGATTTCTCTCTATTTCATGCGGCGGCACAAAGATGGAATTTCTCTGAAAGGTATACCCATCTTGACAGTGGTTTAGACAAAATGCAACATTAAAAGTGAAAATGCTGAAGTATCCCTGTGGTGTCTGGATTGAGTAAAGAGCCAGTGTTTTTTGTAAGATCTAAGCTATAGCTTGTATTATGGTTTTTTCTGTGAACGTCAATCAGGAAAAGCGGTATACAACTTAACATCTTGTTTATATTGGTATTGAGATGAAGCATCCTTTGGATGCTGTTATACTGAAAAGGGTAAGAGCTTAAACGAGCTATGAAAGAGAACACTCTAATCCTTCTAACAAGGTAAAAAATTACCTTTCTGTAACACTTGTGCAGAAAAAATGAAGACGGGTTGGAAACCAATATCATAGCACGTAGTTTTGGCCAAACAATTTTTTACCAGTATTTGCTGGCTATAGAGACAGCAGAAGTTTTTCTGTGGGGAGTCCCTAGGCTCCCTGAGCAATGCGTGCTAAGTTGGTAGGATTAGACGTGGATTAGATCTAGAGGCGTTTAGACCACCAGGGACCACCAACCATAACCGTGACCAGCTCTTCCAGAGATAATTGCTGGAAGCCATGGCCCTGGAAAACCCCTCTAGGTGTGTTTAGGGGTTTTCCTAGTATGGGGGGGGGGTGCCATTGACCTGGTTTAGAGCACCCAGAGGTAGGCATACCAAAAACAATTCCTACTTGTGTAATAAAATTAGCAATCTAAAAACTAGGCACAAAATGGGTTGAGAACTTCAATTCAATGAAACAATACAAACAAGAACAAACTCACACGCCTCCACTTCAGTGGTCCAACCTTGCCACAGAGCAGCAAAGCGCCTCCAATTTTTCTTACCCGAGTAGTTTAAAGTGTTTGAGTGCCACCAGACATTCCTCTGCACAGTGTAAACCGCATCTGAGACGGTGTGTGAACATTTATGGGAGAAGATAATTTGTAGTCCAAGAAGGACATCAGTAGTTTCAAAGCGTTAACTGACAAAGAGTGCTGGGAATGCAGGGCTGCACCACCAAATCGTCAGGGGCCTCATCCTGGTAACTAAAAACAACTTCGTGTTATTACAACTTAGGTATTACACCTCTATTCTTGGTTAATTTGGTACCAGGGACGGTGGACGTCTTCTCGTGCCCGTTGATTTCAAGTAGGCGGTGTTTTGCTTAGTGTGGTGAAGGCCTCTGGCCAGTGTGTTAAAAAATGTGGGTGTGGCCAGGTGTGGCCTCATTGTCATGTGCCCTGGCAAGTTCATTGTGCTTAAGTCTTTCCTTTGCCCTCCTAGCTTGCCCTGTGAGTAGGGCGGGGTTTCTGCCCTTGGGGGTGTTGGGTCCCTTTCCCCTTTGCATTTGGGACCATCATTTCTGGATTGTGGTTTTTTTGCTGCTTTTCCTTGTACCCTCCCTTATCTTGGATGTTAACTTGAGCATGATTCGTGGCTATCAATTTGTAGTGTGTCCCCCGGCGGCCCCGTCCCGACCAGGCCCTGGCGCACCCCCAGCCAGGAAGCAGGAGCCGCGCGTGACAGCTGGTACTAAAACCAGCGTACCTAGAGTAGTACTGCTGGAAGGTACCAGGTTTATAGGGTGAAAGAAGACTCTGGCCCAATGTTTACTCACGGCGGCCTGTCTCGAAGCCCACCAGGACCACAGGATCACCTTCCCCAAGCGTAGCTTTCCGCTAAGGGGTTCAGTGAGGAACTAGGAGAAGCTCTAGCGTGCTTCCCAGCTGTCCTCGCCTTGGGGTCAGCTGGGGTTTTTGTGGCCCTTGTTTGGCTTTGGGCTCTGACCATCTTAGTCGGGGCAGCTACTGTTATATCAATTCAATAGTTCCTGAGGTTCTTGTTTCGTCCCCGGGTGTAGGTCTGAAATAAATTGGCGAATTTATTTCACAAGATGCTGTCTGTTTCACCTAGCATAAATGGACCTGGGAATTTAGCAGCTGCTATTGGCTTCTTGCCTGGGAAGGATGTGTAACAAACAGGAGGCATGGTCGAAAACCAGGCCGTGGGGACGCTAAAGGCCCTGAAATCAGTCTCAAGATAACCTCAAGATTGGGTAGGAAGTGTGGTATTGTGCTGATTGGGGCATCAAGAATGTTGTTCAGCCTGCCTACCTATGCTGCGGCCAGTTCCTGTTTCCCCCTGGTGTATGAATGTACTTTTGTTGCGTTTTTTTTTTTTTTTCCTTTGCCTGGTGGTGGGGTCTGCCTGATGTGGCTATCGTTCCACTTATAATAATTTGATGGCCCTCTGCTAGGTCTCGCCCTGGTGATTGTAGCACATCAGCACAGTTGAGGTTTTTTTATCTCCACACTCTGTTAGCTTTTGGGTCCTAACCTGTTGGCAACACCTTGCCAAGGGTTTTCCTGGTATCACGGTCAATCTCGCGGTGCCCTGGAAAACTCTGTCAGGGCTCGGTGGACCAATGGATGCATCTTCTGATTTCACGCCGGCCTTTTTCAGCTGGTTCAAAGATTGGCGGTGATGCCCTTGTCGCCGAGGGGTGACAGTCTATGCGTCTTTATGGCCTAGCCGTCATGCTGCATGTCGCTCATGTTGTAGCCCGCGAGTGGTCCATTAAGGTCCTAGCCCCAGCCTGCTGTCTACCCGTTGGGTCCATGATGATTAGGAAGTGTGCTATTCCCCCGCTGTCGGGTTTTCTGCAACATGTCTTGGGATCACATTCGGGCACGGGGTTGTAGTGTAGCTCTGAAAAGGGTCCGTGGCTGCCAGGTATCATCCATGAACATCTCGATATTCCAACGCTTCCCAGCATGTAACAAGTGTGGCCTTGCATTGGAGTTTATGCGGATTTTGTGTGGCCGTCCTGTTTCTCTTCCGTGTGCCTGATGAAACCCTTTGTTGCTGGCTGCCTCCCGTGTAACATCGCCATGTTTTTGAGCTTATTTGGTAGTTAGCTTCAGGGAGCCATAGGGTCTCCCCACAGAAAATCACAGCGTTTGAATGGAATGACATGCCAATTTTTGGGTGAGGCCCGGATTGGCTCCCTGACACACTTCTTCCCTCCAGTCAGGGGTTTCATTGTTCACGAGACTGGTCAGAGTGGATTGGTCTATGCCAGCTGTGGTGAGCTGGCTCCCATTTTTCCCCTTTGGGTTGGGGGGGGAGGTTGAGTCACTAACGAGACAGGAGAGTGCTAGTGCCTGAAGTGTGTGGCTTTTTTTGGAGCGTTCTTTCTATGGGATTTATTTTGATCTTAGAAAGACAGGTAGCTACAACATGTAACACAGGTCATGTTTTTGATTCACAATCCACCGTGTTCTGGGTTCTTTTTTGCCTGTCCGAGTGACAATGTATTACATACTTTTAAATGTAAAGGTGCTCATACGTGACAGTGAGCAAACGCCAGGATGCAACCTCTCTGAGGGGCCATGTTCTGGCTCAGGGTTCCCACAGTAGGCTGTCCTGTTGACTTATGAATCCCAAACTAATATGGCACATATCCAGTTCGGGATCTTCAGAGAGCCTTCAGGGGCTCACATTCAGAAAATAGTGGTTTCATTACATTCAACACTGAATTTTTTGCACTTATTATTGTAGAACATTATGTTCATATAGCAAACACTATCAAATTTTGCGTAGATTCATTTGCATAATCATACTGAGAGTGCCAAATAAGGTAAGTGTTAGAGTGTAACATACGCATTTCAATCTTCACCAATTTGGTAATGCTGGAAATGTGCTTGTTTGGTTACTCACAGATCCTACTGTCATACACACCTGGATCAATGCTTTGTTTGGAGACTCTGTAACACAAAATAATCATGACAGATGACTAGATTTAAGACTAGTATTTGTATTTTTTTTTCTCTTTTAAAACTTTTTTTATTGTAAAGTGTGTGAACTGCATCATTGTTTGAGAAGTTTAAACATAACATTTCGATACAGATGCTTACCTATAATTGATGTTTACACAATCACACCTAATTTTTATTTTATTGTTTATTTTTATTTTTTTAACATACAGAGGTACAGACACTTGGGTGTGAGAGTACCATCAGTTGGTGTTCTATAACATGAAATAGAAGGGTTACTAGAGCATCATTCATCAAACTACTGTATGTGATGAAACTTAGTGGGTTCTTATTGGTTTGGTAATATTTACTCTATTTCTGAAAGTATCCCTTAAGCTTCTACCATCCAGAGATTTATACAGCTTGACAAGTGTAATTCAAGTAATTTAGTTAACCGAAATTTATAATGAATGTAATATGAAATGGAATTTATTAACTATGCAGAAAAATGTAATCAATGACATGTGTATTGTAAATTGAATGATACAATATCATGTAGATGTAAGGCTAAAGTAAACTTAATATATATTACTTCAGGGCCAATGAGGATATAGCTATGCTCATGTCATCATGGTTGACACTTTTCTTAGCTATATGTTTGTACCAATGACAACTGTGGTCTGGAGGTGGCTGGGCCTTCACGCCATTGTAGGGATGCGCTCCCTTTGCTGTGACATCTTATTAGTTTGCTGCATCTCTGATGCTGTTGTGCTGATAATCATGATGACATACTGCTGTCTTTCTAATATTTGTTGACCATTGATGACATCTCGTGACGTGCTGATGACATGGTTCTGTCTGTGGAATATGACTGATACAATGGAGAGATACTGCTGACTCTCATGATATCTGCTGTCTCTCTGACATTGTTGACCCGTAAAATTTGCTGACATCTTTGATAGACTGTTGTCATTAGTGAGGCTACTTTGCTGCTGTGTGACAGCCACAGGTCTTTGACTTATAACTGCTTGTCGGGTGATCGATTGTGTGCATATGTATGTGTTCTGAGAAGTGCTGCTCTCCCAGCTGCCACAACTGCTCGCTTTCTGACATGGCTTGTCTGGATAGAAACTGCTTAATCTCAAAAACTTGTTGCTTTCTCGAACGAGCATTCTGAAGGAAGTCATGAACTATCCAAGATAGGTCTGACATTCCGCGCTGCCTCCTACATGAGCCGGTTGTGAGTCTGAGCTGTGACACCTGTGTGAGCTTGGAGGTGATGAGGGAGGAGGACTGTTTCTCTGATGACAGAGTAGGAAGAGTGGAAAAGTGTGAGGACACAAGGGAGGTGGAGCCAGCATGCGGCGGCTGGGCCAGGAGAGTTCGGTCCAGCTGCTATTTTTAGTTTTTTATTCATCAAATCAAAGGTAAAAAAACAAGGAACGAGGAAAAGGAAATAGATTAAAACATGTAAAACAAATACTTGAAAACTAAATTAATTGTGTAGTGAGCAGTTACAGTATAAGCAGTGAATTACTTTCCAAAGAACAATTGAAATAAAAAGCAAAATGATTATAACGTGAATAAAGTGTTATAAAATTAAAAATACAGAAACATGATGATGATGATGAATATCACAGTAAAAAGCCACAAGAAAATTTAGTAATGCATTCACAGAGCCAAAATGAAAATGTGTAAGTAAATTAATGTTAACAAAAATGGGAGCACAAAAACTTGATGAACTACTTGCTGAAGATGGTTTAGTTTTGATTGTAGCAAGCATGTCACAGCGGGATAGTGAAAATATTCAGGTGAAATGAGGTCTTTTATGACGTGTTTAGCTCTTGATGAGGTGTTTTAAATATAAAAAAGTCTTGAGTCATTGAAATAATTCTTGAAATACTGATAAGTATTCTTCTTTGATATACTGTACGGTTATTTGTAAATCTTTGAACTGTGTTAATACATGTCAGTACTATTAAATATGATGTTATGCTGTACTTAAAATGTAATGTGATTAAAACATTGAAGGTTACTATACTGTAAAGTGTTTGTAGTTAGTATGATGTGTAGCTTGACTAAGTCTTAATCTTATCATGTTGAATGAATCGTAGGTCAGTGAACTGAGGAGTTTGCAACAGTGGATGAGTCATGTACTGAGATTGGTATAGGTTTGCTACAGCACCGGTGTATAACGCACCGCCGCCGTCTCCCTGGGTCCTAGGTGCTCGAGCTGGCTCCCCCGGCCCCAAAAACATGCTCAACACAAAGCACACACTCTTGACGCTTGGATGAGAACACTTGGGAGAAACTTGGAATGTGGGCAGAGTTGAGGATAGGGGTTTTAGGATTTAGAGATGATTATGTGAGCGAGAGAAGAGGAGCAACAGAAACGAAGAAATGAAAAAAAACGTATTGAGTAAGAACCGTTGTCAAAGAAGAGTAAAAATGATCTGCTATGTTTGTGGCAATGATTGCAAAACGAGACTGGGCAAGGAGGAGGATTAACAATTTCCACATAGGTAGGTTAGGTAAGGGCCCCTTGATGCAAATCTGGTATGCAAACCCATTCACAAAATGTCGTAACATAGAAGGAAGATACTCGGAAAAGTGCATATAAACTAAAAGATTTAGGATGTTATCACAAAGTTCATCTCTTCAACATCACAGCCTCGACAAGCAAAAATTGAACATACTTTAGACAAACTAAGAAAGTTAAAAGCCACAGACCAATATAGAGAGAGTCAAAGCTAAGGACAAGGAGAAGCAGTTTGATTACGACTAGTGAGATGGAAGAAGAGGACATAGTGCTTCCCCGTCAGGGAGAACTAACTCTATATATTTCTTCTGAAGACAAGCACAAAACCAAAATGCAATGTAGGAAAAATAGCTGTGCAAAATGTTGGGGCACTCTCTCCCCCACATCCGGAACAATGTCAGGAGTTTGAATTGTTACTGCACAAATATCGGAAGCCTAATAAATAAATTTGATGCACTCTGTGCATGTGTAGAGGCTAGAATCCTGAGATGTCATTGGCATCAATGAAATATGGGAAATAAACATGGTAGCAAAGTAAAGACAGGGTAATGCAGCAAGAGCAGACACATCAACAGCATGAAAGCTGAAGATCTGTGCATGTGATCAGTGAAACAGGGAAATCAAGCCATTTATATGGGGGGATTTATCTGAGGAATAGAGATTGGGTGTAAATTAAACATAAAGCCGAAGGAAAACACGTTCTTGACCTGGTCAAAGGTAGCCTTTCCATACAAGACAGTGACAGAGCACACCCTGAGGTACTAGATACTAGCTATCTGTTGCGTTAATCCACAAGAGGCAATGATCAATCAAATACAGGTAGTGTAAACTCACACCTTCTTGTAACTTTAAATTCAGATTTAAGTATATATATATTATAAGATAGTAGATATAATCGATCTTATTATATTATATAATAAGAGGTGGACAGTATATATCATATATATAATATATATAATATATATATATAAACTCTGTAACTGTAATTACAAGAAGGGGTGATTTTCCCTAACTGTATTTGATTGATCATGCCCCCTGTTGAGTAAGCACAAGAGCTAGAATGCTATTAACACATCAGTTGGCTCTGTCACATGTCTTTATGAGAAAGGGCACCTGACGCAGGTCAAGAACGTTGTGTTCTCCTTCGGTTGATCATGTTGATTCAACCCAATCTCTATGACCTCATGCTAGAAGTCCCCCCATTAAAAGGCTTGATTTCCACTGTTTCACTTATGCACATGGCACGATCTTCAGCTTTCTATGCTGTTGATGTGTCTGCTCTGCTGCATACCCTGTTACTTTGCTACCATTTTATTTCCCATATTTCATTGATGCCAATGATATCAGGATTCTTAGCCTCTACACATGCACAGAGTGCATCAAATTTATTTATTAGGCTTCCGATATTTGTGCAGTAACAATTCAAACTCCTGACATTGTTTGCATTCTGGGTGGGTGAGAGAGGCCCCAACATTTGCACACTATGTTTTTCTGTACATTGTCACTCTGGTTTTGTGCCTGTTTGTCTTCAGAGAAATATAAGAGTTAGTTCTCCCTGACTGGGTGAAGCACTATGTCCTCTTCTCCATCCTGTGCGTAGATCAACTGCATTATCCTTTCCTTAACTTGACTCTCTCTATATTGGTCTGTGGCTTTTAACTGTCTTAGTGTGTCTAAAAGTATGTTGCAATTTTTTTGCTGTCGAGCTGTATTGTCTGAAAGATGTAACTTTGTGATAACATCCTAAATCTTTTAGTTTATATGCACTTTTGAAGTATCTTCCTTCTGTGTTTAAAATTTGCAATGGTTATTCATACCACATTTGCAATCAGCTTACCTAACCTACCGATGTGGGAAATGTTAATATCCTTCTCCTTGCCAGTCTGTTTTGCAATCATTGCCTCAAAAATTAGCAGATCATTTTTAACCTTCCTTTGACAGGTTCTTATAATGAAGGTTTTTCATTCATTTCCTCTTTCTGTTTCTGTTTCTCTCACTATATCTTCTAAACCCATATCCTCAACTCTGCCCACATTTTCCAAGGTGTTCTCGCAGAGTGTTCTGCATACAAATGGGTTTCAGAGTGAGTGTTGTCTTATGTGTTGGCAGGCAGTGTTGGGGGCCGTGTAGCCCGCTGCGGCACGTAAGGACCCAGGGAGACGTCTGGGCGTTGGTTACACCGGTGATATCAACCTATACCAATCTCATGACATGACTCATCTCTGTTGAAACTCACTCAGTCACTGCCTCGTTCATTCAAACAGATAAGACTTAAACTATAGTCAAGCTACACAGTCAACTAACAAATACTGTAAATAAAATAGTACACCTTCCACCTGTGTAATCACATTACATTTTAAGTACAGCAGTAACATCATATTTAATAGTACTGTACAGTATTTTAGCCACAGTCTAAAGATTACACATACCGTACAGTATAATCAACATGAATTAATAGCTTATCAGTATTTCAAGAATTATTTCTAATGACTCAAGACCTTTTTTATATTTAACTACCATCATCAAAGCTCACAGGCTCATAAAGAGCCTTCATTTCACCTGGAACCTATTTTCACTATCCGCTGTGACATTGCTGCTACAATCAAGACTAAACCATCTGTCGCAAGTAAGTTCAGTCAAGTTTTTTGTGACTCCATTTTTGTTAACATAATTACTTACAATTTTGTTCATTTGTTCTCTGTTGAATGCATGTATCTAAATTTTCTTATGGCTTTTATTACTGTGGATATAGCATCATCCATTTTCTTGTACTGTTTTTATATTAGAAGCACTTTCATTCACTTAATACTTCATTTTGCTTTATTATTTAATTGCTGCTTTGGAAAGTAATTCACTGCTTATACTGTACTGTACACTACATAATTAATTTAGTTAAAGTATTTGTTTTGACATGTTTTTTTTATTTCCTCGTTCCTTTGTTTTTACCTTTGTTTTGGAAAAAGCAGTGACCGACTCCTCCGGCCAGCCGCCGCCATGCTGGCTCCACCTCCCTTGTGTCCTCCACTTCCCACTCTTCCTCATCTGTCATCAGAGAACAGTCCTCCTCCACTTCCATCACCTCAAGCTCACACGAGTTGTCCAGCTCAGACTCACATGCTCAAACAGCTGCGACTGTCAGTATCTCTGGCAATAGTTCTCATGAATTCCTGCAGAATGCTCGTTCAGAGACAAGCAAACAAGTTTCTGAGAGTAAGAGTTTCTCCCAGAAGAGCATGTCAGAAAGCGAGCAGGTAGAGCTGGTGCGAGAGAGCACTTCTGAGAACAAACATATGCACACAAGCATAGACGAAAGCAGTCACGAGAGCAGGTCACACAGTCAGCAAGTAGCCTCACTTAATGAACAAAGACTATCAGAGAGTCAGCAAATGTTACGGAGTCAACAAATGTCAGAGAGACAGCAGATATCAGAGAGTCAGCAGATCTCATCCATAAGTCAGCATATATCACAGACAGAACAGATGTCATCAGCACGTCACGAGATGTCATCAATGAGTCAACAAATATTAGAAAGACAGCAGATGTCATCAATGAATCAGCAACAGCTATCAGAGATGCAGCAAACAATACAGATGTCACAGCAAAGGGAGGAGTCCCATCGCAAGGCTGTGAAGGCCAGCCACGACTCCAGCACCACAGGTAATTCATGTGTACAAACATATAGCATCAGGAAGTGTCAACCATGAGTGACATGGCATAGCTATATCCTGCATGGCCCTGAGTAATATATATAGTTGTAACTTTAAGCCTTAACATCTACATGAATATTTTATGCATTCATATTACATACACATAGTCATTGATTACATTTTTCTGCATAGTTAATAAATTCCATTTCATATTACATTCATTATAAATTTCGGTTAAAAATTACATTGATTACATGTCAGCATAGTAATAAAGTCTCTGGATTGTTATAAGCTTAAGGGGATCTTTCAGAAATAGTAACTATTCCAAACCATATAAGAACCACTAAGTTTCATCATCATCATACAGTAGTTTGATGAATGAATGCTCTTAGTAACCCTTCTATTTCATGTATAAGAACACCAATGCTATGTACTCTCACACCCAGTGTACTGTACCTTCTTGTATTTAAATAAATAAAATAAAACAAATAAAATAAAAATTAGGTGTGATTGTGTAAACATATCCATTAGATAAGTTCAATCTGTATCATAAGGTTATGTTAAAACATTCAAACAATGATGCAGTTCACACACTTTACAATAAACAAGTTAAAGAGAAAAACAAATACAAATAATAGGTCATCTAAATCTAGTGCATCCTTGTCATGATTATTTGTGTTACAGAGTCTCAGACAAAAGCATTGCATCAAGTTGTTGACAGTAGGGATGTGAGAACCAAACAAGACATTTCCAGCATAAAACTTGGTGAAGATTACTATGGTATGTTACACTTACACTACTTATTTGTCACTCTGTATGATTATGCACATGACATTACAGCAATATTTGATAGTGTTATGCTATATGAAAATAATGTTAATAATAAGTGCAAAAAATCAGTGTTGAATGTAATGAAACACTATTTTCTGAGTGAGCCCCGAAGGCTCCCTGAAGCTATCCGAACTGATATGTGCCATATTAGTTTGGGATCATCAGTCACAGGAGCCTACTGGGGACCATGAGCCAGAACCTGGCCCCCTCAGAGAGGTGCAGGGATCAATGTCCTATGAGCACTTTACATTTAAAGTATGTCATAATTGTCATCGACAGGAAAAGAACCCAGAAAGGTGGTGAATCAAAACAGACCTGTGTTAACCTGTGTAATCTATGTCCTATAAGATCAAAATAACTCCCATAGAAAGAACGCAAACAAGCAACACTTCATGCAACTAGCACTCCTGCTCGTTAGTGCCACCTCCCCCCCCCCAACCCAAGGGGAAAAATGGGAGCCAGCTCACCACAGCTGGCAGCCCACCACTCCAGTTCTTGAACAATGAAACCCCTGACTGGAGGGAAGAAGTGTGTCAGGGAGCCTCCAGGCCTCACCCAGAAATTGGCATTTCATTACATTCAACGTTGGTTTCTGTTGGGAGCCCTATTGGCTCCCTGAAGCTAACTACCCAAAGATAAGTAAAAAACAGGGACTTACACGGGAGGCAGCAGCACCACAGGTCTCAGGACAAGGAAGAAACAGACGGCCACAAAGGCAACCCAAGGCCACATAATGCCGGAAGGAAACGAGATGTTCAGGAGATACCTGGCAGCCAGGACCCTTTTCGATCTCCAAACCCCGTGCCCGAATGTTGACCCAAGACATGTTGCCAGAAACCGCAGCGGGAATAGCATACTTCCTACATCATGGACACAAGGGTAGACAGCAGGCTGGCTAGACTTAATGACACTGCGGACAACCTGAGACATGCAGCATGACGGAGGCAAAAAGATGACTGTCACCCTGAGACAAGGGCACACAGCAATCTTTGAACCAGCACAAGGCAGGCTGAAACTCAGTAGATGCATCCATAGGTCCACCGAGCCCTGACAGGGTTTTCCAGGCCCGTAGATTGACTGCTACAGGAAACCCTTGGCAAGGTGTTGCTAACAGGTTAGGACCCAAAGCTAACAAGGGGAGATAAAAACACTGAAACTTGTGCGATGTGTACAATCACAGGGGACCTAGCAGAGGGCCATCAAATTATTATAAGTGGAACGATAGCCACATCAGGCAGACCCCCCCCAGGCAAGAAAAAAAAAAAAAAAACGCAAAAGTACATCATCCCCAGAGGAAACAGGAACTGGCCGCAGCATAGGTAGGCAGGCTGCACAACATCTTGATGCCCCAATCAGCACAATACCACTTCCTACCCAATCTTGAGGTTATCTTGAGATGATTTCAGGGCTTAGCGTCCCCACGGCCTGGTTTCGACCAGGCCTCCTGTTTGTTACACATCCTCCCAGGAAGCAGCCCATAGCAGCTGTCTAACTCCCAGGTACCTATTTATTGCTAGGTGAACAGAAGCATCAGGGTGAAAGAAATTCTGCCCATTTATTTCCGCCTACACCGGGGATCGAACCCAGAACCTCAGGACTATGAATCTGAAGTGCTGCCCGCTCAGCTGTCAGGCCCCAAAGCCAAACAAGGGCCACGAAACCCCAGCTGTCCCCAAGGGAGGACAGCTGGGAGCCGGTCGGCCGAGCGGACAGCACGCTGGACTTGTGATCCTGTGGTCCTGGGTTCGATCCCAGGCGCCGGTGAGAAACATTGGGCAGAGTTTCTTTCACCCTATACCCCTGTTACCTAGCAGTAAAATAGGTACCTGGGTGTTAGTCAGCTGTCACGGGCTGCTTCCTGGGGGTGGAGGCCTGGTCGAGGACCGGGCCGCGGGGACACTAAAAAGCCCCGAAATCATCTCAAGTTAACCTCAAGATAAGGGAGAGGTAAATGCCAAGCAGCAAAAACCCTACAGAAATGATTGTCCCAAATGCACCAGGAAGGGGACCCTAACACACAAGGGCAGTACTCACAGGGCACCTAGGGAAGGAAGCCTCTAAGCACATGAAGCCAGCGGCACTGATGAGGCACACCTGGCCACCACACAACAACACTGCAGAGGTCACCACAAAGGCAAAACACCGCCTTTGAAATCAAGGCCAGAGAAGACGTCCGCCCTGGACCACATTACCCAATGAACTAGAGTGTAATTACCTAAGTGTAATTACCTAAGTGTAGTTACAGGATGAGAGCTACGCTTGTGGTGTCCCGTCTTCCCAGCACTCTTTGTCATATAACGCTTTAACTACTGATGGTCTTGGCCTCCACCATCTTCTCCCCTAACTTGTTCCAACCTGTCAGAGTGCTGGGTAACTAGTGCAGGGAAGTCTGGGGCTCCCCCCCTTTCCCCTCTCGGGGAGTGGAGGGCTGTGTGGACGAGTGGCACGGCAGTGGAGTGTGACGTTTGCTTGTTTGCTTGTTTCATTTGAATTGAAAGTTCTACCCATTTTTTCAGTTTTTAGTTGTAATTTTCTTACCAAGTAGGATTTGTTGTTATGCCTACCTCTGGGTGCCTAACCCAGGTCAATGGCAAATAAGGAAAACCCTCAACCATAGAGGGGTTTTCCAGGGCCATTGCTCCCTGCAATATCTCTGAGGAGGTCAGGTTCTGGTGTGTGGTCCCTGGTAGGTCAAACTCCTTAGACTAATGCCCCGGTCTAATATACCACACATTAGCCCGATTGCTCCAGGGAGCCTAAGGGACTCCCCACAGAAAAGTGTGTCCTATACGCCAGCAAATATGGTAAACTATGTTTGGCAAAACCTAGTGCTAGATATTGTGTTCCCCCCGTCTTCTTTTTTTGCACAAGTTGTTACAGAAGATAATTTTTTACTCTTGTTAGCAGGCTTAGAGTGTTCTCTTTCCATAGCTCGTTTTAAGCTTTACCCTTTTTCAGAAACACATCAAAGATGCTCATCTCACTACAATATAAACATGTTCAGTTTTATACTCCTTTTCCTGATGCGTCAAGAAAATATCATACAATGCTATATGTTGAGATTTAAATAAAATTGTCTTCTACTCACCAGAAAACAGGATACTTCAGCATTTTCCACTTCTACTGTGCATTTTGTTAACCACTGTTTCAGATGGTATTCTGAAATTCCATCTGTGCGCATGAAATAGAGAGAAACCCGAAATATTTTTTCTCCTATGCAAAATCAAGATCAAAAACCACATCTAGTATCGGGCCCCTGCGAAAGGAAGATGGAACTTTCACCGATGACAACAAAGAAATGAGCGAGCTACTGAGGAAGCAATACGACTCTGTCTTCAGCGAGCCATTAAACGCACTAAAGATCAATAACCCAAATGAATTTTTCATGGATATGATACCAACATCAAATCATATATCAGACGTCCCCCTATCCCCACTGGATTTTGAAGAAGCCATAAACAGTATGCCTATGCACTCCGCACCAGGCCCGGATTCTTGGAACTCCATATTCATCAAGAACTGTAAAAAACCACTATCGCAGGCCCTTCACATTCTGTGGAGACAAAGCCTAGATACTGGCGTTATTCCTGATATACTAAAAACAGCAGAGATAGCACCACTTCATAAAGGAGGAAATAAGGCAGAGGCAAAAAATTACAGACCGATAGCACTAACATCGCACATCATAAAAATTTTTGAGAGAGTGCTAAGAAGTAAGATCACAAAATACATGGAATCACAGCATCTCCATAACCCCGGACAACATGGTTTCAGAACAGGGCGCTCTTGCCTGTCGCAGTTGCTGGACCACTATGATATGGCATTAGATGCTATGGAAGACAAACAAAACGCTGATGTAATTTACACAGATTTTGCAAAAGCTTTTGATAAATGTGACCATGGTGTTATTGCCCATAAAATGCGCTCAAAAGGAATTACCGGAAAAGTAGGCAGATGGATCTACAATTTCCTGACCAACAGAACCCAATGTGTAATAGTCAACAAAAAAATCCAACCCGTCAACCGTTAAGAGCTCAGTCCCCCAGGGTACTGTGCTTGCTCCAGTACTTTTTCTCATCCTTATATCGGACATAGACAAGAACACAACCTATAGCACTGTATCATCCTTTGCAGATGACACTAGGATCTTCATGAGAGTAGGCAACATAGAGGACACGGCGAACCTCCAGTCAGATGTAGATCAGGTCTTTCTATGGGCTACAGAAAATAATATGGTGTTTAACGAAGACAAGTTCCAGCTCATGCGCTATGAAAAAATGAAAATATAAAAACGGAAACCACGTACAAAACTCAGGCAAATCATAACATAGAACGAAAAGCAATGTAAAGGATCTGGTGTACTCATGTCGGAAGACCTTACCTTTAAAGAACACAATAAAGTAGCCGTCACAACTGCAAGAAAAATGACAGGTTGGATAACAAGAACTTTTCACACTAGAGATGCTATACCGATGATGACACTTTTCAAAACGCTTGTGCTCTCTAGAGTGGAGTACTGCTGCACAATGACAGCCCCTTTCACTGCTGGGTGAAATTGCTGACCTGGAGAGCGTGCAGAGATCCTTTACTGCTAGAATCCACTCGGTAAAACATCTAAACTATTGGGACCGACTAAAGAGCTAAATCTGTATTCCCTTGAGCGCAGGCGGGAGAGATACATAA
>WNGS01061231.1:0-11516 GCA_020271785.1 Procambarus virginalis
CTACCACCACCACACACTACCACCACCACACACTACCACTACACACACTGCCACACAACACACTACCACCACACACTACCATCACAACACACTACTCCACACACACTAACACACCACACACCACCAGCCCATACACTACCCACCACCCAACCACTACCCCCAAAACACACTACCACCCCCACACACTACCACCACATACTACCACCCCCACACCTGCCCCCACCTAACCCTCCCTCCCCCCCCCCCCCCATTCTGACCCTACACCCATCCCCATTCCCATCATGTTCCCCCTCCCCCCCCCTTTCCCCCCCAGTCCCCCTTCCCCCTTCATCCCATACCCTCCCTATTCCTCCTCCCCCCTCACCCCGTATCCTCCATGTCCCCCCTATCTCCTTAATTAACCCACACCCTACCCGTTCCCCCTTCCCTTAAACCCCCACCCCCTACCCCAAAACCCTCTGCGACCCTGCAAACCACCTCACAGATCCTCTCACCCACGGAACAGCTTCCCACACCAGTAGAATACTCGCCAAGAAAGGGATATGTAAATGAACAGAAGAAGGTGAGCTTCAAGGCGATGTACACTAACATAGATGGGATTACAAATAAAACTAGTGAACTTGGAGAGTGGTCACTAGAAAAAACCCGGACATAATAGCACTCACAGAAACAAAGCTAACGAAAATCATAACAAATGCAGTGTTTCCACAGGGCTACTATGTAGTGAGGAAAGAGAGAGAAGGGAGAGGAGAAGGTGGTGTGGCTTTGCTACTAAGAGAAGGTTGGAGTTTCGAAGAGATAGTAATTCAGAACTGTGAAGGTTTCAGTGACTACATATCAGGCACCATTGCAACTGGAGGACAGAAAATTATAATAGTAGTCATATATAACCCCCCACCGAATGACAGAAGACCCAGACAGGAATATGATAGAAACAACATGGCCACCATCAATATAATAGAGAGAGCAGCTTCTGTGGCTAGCAGGAACGGATCCAGACTTCTAATCATGGGAGACTTCAACCATGGGAAGATAGATTGGGGGAACAGAGACCCACACGGAGGCCCAGACACATGGAGAGCTAAGCTGCTGGATGTGGTAACAAGAAACTTTCTAAGTCAACACGTCAAGGGACCGACAAGAATGAGAGGAGGGGATGAACCAGCCTTGCTTGATTTGATATTTACCCTAAATGAGTCGGATATAAGGGAAGTTAAGTTGGAAGCCCCCTTGGGAATGAGTGATCATAGTGTATTGAGCTTTGAGTACCTGGTTGAGCTAGGAATTATCACCCCCAAAAAAGAACTGGGAACCAAAGGGCTGGCGTACCGAAAGGGAAACTATGAGGAGATGAATAAATTCCTATGGGATATACATTGGGACACAGAACTCGGAACCAAGTCCGTACAAGACATGATGGACTATGTAACCCAAAAATGTCAGGAGGCTGTCAGCAGGTTTGTCCCAGCCCAACAGGAAAAAACAGAGAAGCAAAGGAAGAATCCGTGGTTTAATAGGGAATGTATGAAAGCAAAGGAGCTGAACAAAAGAGCATGGAGGAACTTCCGTAATAACAGAACACCAGAAAGTAGAGAGAGATACCAGAGAACCAGGAACGAGTATGTCAGTGTGAGAAGAGCAGCTGAGAAAAGGTATGAAAATGATATAGCTAATAAAGCCAAGACTGAACCAAAGCTACTACACAGTCACATCAGGAGGAAGACAACAGTGAAGGAACAGGTGATTAAACTTAGGGTGGGCGAGGACAGGTACACAGAGAATGACAAAGAGGTGTGAAGAACTCAACAAAAGGTTCCAGGAGGTCTTTACAATAGAACAGGGAGATATCACGTAGCTGGGAGAGGTGCCAGCAAACCAGGTGACCTTGGATAGGTTCGAAATTACAAGAGATGAGGTCAAAAAGCACCTATTGGAGCTGGATGTGAGAAAAGCTGTTGGGCCGGATGGAATCTCGCCATGGGTATTGAAAGAGTGTGCAGGAGCACTTTGCTTACCACTCTCCATAGTGTATAGTAAGTCACTGGAAACGGGGGACCTACCAGAAATATGGAAGACTGCTAATGTAGTACCAATATATGTGAGATTTTTTTTCTTTGACAATTATCAAAAGAAAGTAAGTCCTATTGATGTTACGTTAATCGTATCTACCTCGCAAGAGAGGCAGACCTTAAACAGCAAGAGCTGCCAGTGGCAGATATTTAATCTTAAAGCCTAAGATCATAGGACCGCGGGAGCAAACCGCCAGGCGAAACCACCCGGGTAACACCTGTCAATTAGGTCGCTGGCTCCTCCTAGTTGATAACTAATAAAGGGTAGCCGACGGATTCTCACTTCGTATTTATAGAAGTGTGGTGCTGTTTAATGGACTCGAGCTTTAGATACAGACTTGATATGAACATAAGCAGGCAAAGCGTTGCAGAACATGAAATGTGGGGCAGTAATATTGGAAGGTTTGACATAAACGACCGTTTTCTATAACAAACAATTTATTCACAAAATAAACTAAAACTACTACACAGTGAATTGACGTTACTTTACTGTCACTCCAGTGGCACATTCAAGAACAGCTAATCAACAGCCTGATGGACCCGCGGGATCCTTCCCGTCGTCGCTGACTGAACAATGACACTAACTGAACAAAGAGGAGTTGACCCTGAGCAGCCGTGGAGTGCGGACGTGTCCCTCCGTGACTGCTAGGGTAGTTAGCCGTTTGGTCGCCAGGTGGCGGGGCGTAGCTGCCCCCCCCCCCCAGTGTTGTTGACTGGCTGGTTGAGTGCAGACGTGGCAGGTGTTGGGCTTACCATGGGTGGTCCCCTTCCATCGATTAAGCGCATGAACTCCGTGGGCCTGGAGTTCTGTGGGCGTGCTGGTTATCCGGAAGTAGCAGTGGTTCTGTGCGACTTGCTTCATGTCCCTGTGCTGGACGTCGACGGAATTGAGCTGGTGACTGCTCATCGTGTTGTCATCAAGCTGGCGACGAAGGAGGTGTACCGTAATTTCCTCAGTCGTTACGAGGGACGCTCGTTGTCGTTGCCGGGGGGTGCCGGCTCAGTCTCAATATCAGACCGGAGTGGTGCGCTGACCTATGTCAGTGTGCATGGGGCGCCCCTGGAGTTTCCCGAGGATCTTCTGCGGCGTTACTTCCAGCGGTTTGGGCCAGTCATCAGTGTGAGGGTCAACACGATATCCTCTGGGAGGTATGCCGGGAGGCGGACGAACATTCGCACCTTGGGGATGCGCCTGCGGTCGGATATTCCATCTTCGGTCCGGCTTCTGGGGTGCTACATACGGGTGTACTATGCCCGACAGCCTCGGACCTGTTTCCGGTGTGGCTTGATGGGGCATCAGGCTGCCGGGTGCGAGGCGGCTCCGGTTGCCCCTGTCAACCTCTTTAGGGAAGAAGATTTCCCTCCGCTTCCCCTGGACGAGGACTCCGGGGATGCGGAGACCGTCCAGCTCGTTGTTGCGGCTCCCCCGTCGTCCCCTGACGTTCCCCCGGATGTCGCCGGCCTTCCTCAGGCTGTTGCGAGGCTATCGGTGGCTGCGCCCTCCTCACCGCCTGTTCACCTGTCTTCAGATGCTGCGCCTGGCCCTGCCTCATCGCCTCGGATCCCGGCTGTGATGGGTGCTGAAGTGGCTGTGGGGTCCCCGGTTGTGTGTGGTCCGGTTCCCCCTGCGGTTGAGGCTGCTGCAGTCATGAGACGGGCGTTGGTCCGCGCGGCTTGTGATGCCCGTGGTTCTGGGTCCGCTTCCGGCTCTGAGGATGTGCGCCCGGTGCCCAAGCGGTCCAGGCGTTCGTCTACTGCATGGGCTGATGTGGAGGATTTTGACGCTGATGGGTTTTCGGGAGTTGAGGTGGTGGACGCTGACGTCCATGTACCTGCTGATGCCAAGGATTGTGTGTATGATTCACCTCCTGTGTCTTCTGTCGGCGGTTCCCCGCAGTGGGGGGTGGTTGCTCCTCCGGATGTTGGTGAGGGGGGTGCTGGTGCAGGCCGGGACCTAGTGTTGGTACTCAAGAAGGATGTTCGGCGAGAGGAGCCCCTGCAGGTGTCCCGTCCGGTGGTTGCTGCGAAGCCCTGTGGGGCTGCCGAGGTTACAAGTGCGCTGCCCGTTGCCCGCGCCTGTAAGGGGAAGCCCGTCCCGTTCATCTTGGCCAATGGCGTGGCGTATGATTCGAAGACCAACCCTATACATATTAGCTTTCATACCCGTGTGTTGCCTATTCCGTGGTGCCCCTCGACTGTCTGGGTTCCAGAGGATCACGTTTTTGTTGAAGGTGTGCCGATTTCGATGCCCGATCCTCGGACGACCCTTCGTCCCCCTATTATGGACGAAATCCTGGTGATGTGGGAGGCGTATTGTACTCTTTTCCCGGCTGCAGAGTGGCCGGAAAAGTATGCGCAGTCCTGATAGTCCGTGTGCTTGCTGTGTGTATCGAGTGCGTCTTGGACTTTGGTCTGTTATGTGATGTTTATTGTGTGCCCTTCTGGCCGGTGTCGTCTTTGTTTTCTAAATGTCCCTGTTTCTTGTAATTTAGGCTATACCTTTTCATGAATTATGTTTCTTTGCTTTGTTGTCTTATGTGCCCTTCTGGCTATGCTGTTCGCTCTCTTATGTGCGGGGTTTTTGTGCGGAAATTTTGTTTTATTTTTCTTTTGTTTCTGTTTCTGGTTTGAATTGTTTTTGTGCCATGTACATTGTGCCATGTTATTAATTTATTATATTTATAATTTCTTGTTCTCCTCTGCTTTCTCTGTGTATTGAGGTCTTGGTTTATGTGTTATTGTATTTCGGGTATTGGTCCTTCAGGCCGGTGTTTTGTTTTGTTTGTTGTGTACCGATGGTTTTGTACTGTTTGATATGCGCCTGTGTTTTTGTTATTTTGCATTTGTTTATCCTTTGTACTGCATTTGTTTATCCTTTGTCCTGTACTTTAAATGCCTTTTTGAGTTTTGTAATTTGTCATGCTGTACTGTCGGCCCTTCTGGCTGATGGGTTTTCTTTGTTTCTCTTTGGTTTGTAATGTGTCTCTCATTGTTTTTTATTGTATTTAATTTGCATGTTTGCATGTAAAAATAAAAATAAAAAAAAAAACTGAACAAAGTGGTGCCCACTGGTGACGCAAGCTTGCAATCAATATTGTCACGGCTTCACGGTGAACAATACTCTAATCACTAAACTTGACTGGCGCTCGCTGCTCTCAACACTTGTCTCTCAGGACAATCAACAACAAAAGTTACTCTAATGAATTTAAACAATTACGTTAACACACACGTGTCTCAACGACACTTAAATGGCAGCAATAACTCGTAAATCAATTAATTACATCAACTTGAAAGTCAAGCATTCGGTGAGTAATTCCCAATTAATTACTGAATACAACAGCCTATTAATTCAGACGAGTATTGATAAAGCCTACTGTCTCTCAACTGACAGTTCACTTCCGGTCTTACGACAAGATTACTTTAACGAGGGTAGACTACTGTACACACACAAGGTTACAACACACTCCGTGTAAACAACAACATCAACACCTGGTGAATTCACTAAGTGGCGGTTACTAATTCTCCTTAATTAGCTACGAGTGCTTAATCACTCTGTCCACAGACAGATCTGATCAGTCCAACGAATTACAGCAGCTTAATTAGAGCGCAATTGGCTCCGATCATAACAGACCGATCAACCCCTTACGTTAATCAATCAATTAACGACAGCTCGTTAAATCGTTAACACTACGTTAGTCTTCACTTGACAATTCCTCCACGGCGTGAACTTCACTGTGACTGTTGCCTTTACACGTCTCTACGTTAATCTCAACAATGTTCAACGAACAAGTGACCTCGTTAAGTAAATCGTGACCCCCGGTGACGTTAACTGACTTTAATTCTCACGGAATCCTTCACAGTACATAACGCCTTCCACCAAGGACAACTTGTCTACGGTACAACACAGTACAACACAGTACAACACAGTACATCCTTGCCACTCACGGCAAAACTTGTGCATGATTTCCCAGTAAATTATTCCCCAATAATTCACACTTTACCACAACACAACAGTAAAATAAGCGCTGGCCAATATAATAATGAGAATTATTTATAACCAAGGGAAACCTCCCTGTTACCACTTTCACTGCTGAAAAAGGGAATCAAATTACAGCAAATTACATACACGGCACATAGAGAACATAGAAGCAATTAACTCACTGTACTCCACCACTGGATGTGTCTCTGTGTCCTCACACACGTCAAAATCACAGTTGGGCCCAACCTCAACTTGGTGACGTCAAACAGGGTATTCTCACACGTCTCCAATTCCCATTCACCTCACTAGGTGGTCACAGGCACAGAGGACAGACGGAACACTGGGGACGAACCCAGCTTCAGAGTTTTATTACCCAAACTGAAACAGTGTACTGTACTTACATCACATGCGGGCCCGCTACACACGCTCATACATTCGTCACCCTCACACTCCCACTGCTGCTGCTGGATGATGACGTAGACGTCCTCACTTTCTACACGTGGTCAGGTGGAGCACAGGGTCCTCGACCACGGGGTTTAGCTCCACACACAGCGACCAGGTGTCGCGGGCACTCAGGGCTAGGCCGACCAGGGTGTGCGCACAACAGATATACACAGCGGGGATGCGGTACCACGCCCTTCCACTTGACACGGTACCCCAGGGTACGACGGTACACGGTGCTACACGGTACACGAGACAGAGTTCTACACTGTTCGTTCATTTTCTCAGAGTTTCGTATTTCAGGTTTCTCTCATAACACTGAAACCTTCTCTAGCACGTCTCACTGCAGTACCTTCACGCATAGATGCATTAGACGGCTGATATCACTATCCTAGCGCGATAATTAACGGCCCCACTTAGTCCAGTTGCTCTAAGATGGCGTCTCACTATCACGCGCTTAGACGACAAAGTTCACACCGGTACGGTTCATGCACCTTCCCGATTACCGGATTCTTACGGACGGCACACGGCAAGATAGCAAGAATATAGGCGTGACTTTAGTAACGTTGCAGGCGGTATTTCCCGTGGCTTGGCCTAGCACGGGACAATACGTCTCCTCTAGCAAGCGTATGAGGTAAGAATGATTTTTCCCGCCAATACGGCCTCAAGCATACCATGTGGTACCCCTCAGCGTCTTGACCAATCACGGTTCAGCATTCCTGAGGCCCAGGGGCACTGGCCAATGGTGCACCTGCTCCACGACGCTACCCCCCTCGCTCACGAGGTGGACACGTGATAGGGGGGGTGGTCTACAGCCGTTAACCCCCCATACCTCCCTCTCTACACTTGAATTTTTTTTTTAAATTTATTTTTACATGCAAGCATGCAAGTACAATCAATAAATACAATAAAAGGTACATAAAAAACCACAAAAACATACATCGGCCAGAAGGACCGACATCACAGTACAATACCATCAAAACAAAAAACGCAAACAGGCAAAACAATGCCCAAAATACAAGACCAAATAACACAGAGCAAGCAGAGGAGTACAAAAAATAATAAACTACATAACATGGCACAATAACAATTCACAATAACACAATAACAATTCACAATCACAATTCACAATAACAATTAAACACAGAAACAAAAAAAACAAAATTTCCGCACAATAACCCCTCATGGAAGAGAGCAAATAGCAAAGCCAGAAGGGCACATAATACAATAAATCAAAGAAACATAATGCATGAAAAGGTGTAGCCTAGATTACAAGAAACAGTGACATCGGCCTGAAGGGCCCACAATAAACATCACAGAACATGCCAAGTCCAATACACACTCGATACAAAATGTCAAGATTGCGCATACTTTTCCGGCCACTCCGCTGCCGGGAAAAGAATACAATACGCCTCCCACACACGCAGGAGGTTGTCCGGAATAGGGTGACTCCAGCTCGTCCGAGGATCGGGCATCGAAAGCGGCACACCCTCAATAAATACCCGCTCCTTTGGAACCCAGACGGTCGAGGGGCAACACGGAACAGGCATCACACGGGTAATAAAAGCAATATTCATAGGGTTGGTCACCGGATCAAACGCCACGCCGGAGGCTAAGATGAACGGGACGGGTGGCCCCTTACAGGCGCGGGCAACGGGCAGCGCACTGGTAACCTGTGCAGCCCCACAGGGCTCCGCAGCTACCACCGGACGGGACACCTGCAGGGGCCCCCCTCGCCGAACATCCTTCTTTAGGACCAACACTAGGTCGCGGCCTGCACCAGCACCCCCCTCACCAACATCCGGAGAAGCAACCACCCCCCACTGCGGGGAACCACTTACAGAAGAAACCGGAGGTGAATCATATACACAATCCTTGGCATCAGCAGGTACATGGACGTCAGCAACCACCACCTCATCTCCCGAAGACCCATCGGCGTCGAAACTCTCCACATTTGCCCATGCAGTAGAAGAACGCTTGGACCGCTTTGGCACCGGGCGCACATCCTCAGAGCCGGAGGCGGACCCAGAACCACGGGCATCACAAGCCGTGCGGACTAAAGCCCGTCTCATGACTGCAGCAGCCTCAACCGCAGGGGGAACCGGACCACACACAACAGGAGGCCCCACAGCCACCCCAGCACTCAGCGCAGCCTGGACCCGAGGCGAGGTCGCATGCGAGCACGCAGGGCCAGGCGCAGAAACCGAAGACGGGTACGCAGACGGTGAGGAGGGAGCATCAGAAAGGCCCACGGGAGCATCAGGGACAGGAGCAGGATTATCCACCGAGGGCATCGCAACATCCGGAACAGGGTCGGCGACATTCGGGGGAACTTCCACCGCAGGGGGCGCATCAAGCGACCCAGGGGGCGTAGCCGCGTCTGGGGAGGCGTCCTCCTCCACAGGAAGTGGTGGAAAGTCCTCCTCGCTGAAGAGGTTCACAGGTGCAGAGGCGGGCGCAGAACATTCAGCAGCTTGATGGCCCGACAGGCCACAACGATAACAAGTCCTAGGCTGGCGGGCGTAGAATACACGAACTGTGTACCCCAACAGCCGCACAGAGGACGGAATATCCTCCCGTAGCCTCATACCCAGGGTACGAATGTTCGTCCGTACGCCCTTAAGCGGGCTCGAAGACACCACATTCACACGCACACTCTCAATGGCGCCAAACCGGCCGAAATACCGCCGTAGCAGACCCTCTGGAAACTCTAACGGAGCTCCATGGACGCTTACGTAGGTGAGGGCACCACTCCGATCCGAGATGGTAACGGTGCCCTCACCATCCTGTAGAGGCAGAGTCCGCCCCTCGTACCTACGGAGAAATGCACTATACGCCACTTCCTCAGTGAACTTTATTATCACCCGACGGGCTGTCACCAGCTCGACACCGTAGATGTCAATCACAGGCACCTGCAGCCGCTCACACGCCCGTGCAATCTCCGGGTACCCAGCCCGGCTTGAAAATTCCAGGCCCACAGACTGAGCCCGCAGTACAGGTGGGATGGTGACCCCCATCGTATCGCAGGTCCGCCACGTCAGCAACACGCCAGCCAGGCAACCATCTACACTTGAATAGTACCAAATTTCCCTGAAATCAACTCCCTCCTGTAATTTCCTTCACAGACCTGATACAGCGATCAGAATGACATCACTGGCTAGCATATGTCCTGGGCTGTCCATTGACACCCAACACAACTGTGGAAAAGTTTATATTCAGAAAGTTGAATCATGGTGCACATCACTGGTGCACTATGCAATTTCGTACTTCATTCAGTGCACGAGAGAGCAGGAAAAATATGTCTCCTGACAATATACAAAAAGGGTGACAGACAAGAGGCACTGAACTACAGGCCAGTGTCCTTAACTTGTATACCATGCAAGGTGATGGAGAAGATTGTGAGAAAAAACCTAGTAACACATCTGGAGAGAAGAGACTTCGTGACAACCCATCAACATGGGTTCAGGGAGGGTAAATCTTGCCTTACAGGCTTGATAGAATTCTACGATCTGGTGACAAGAATTAAGCAAGAAAGAGAATGGTGGGCGGACTGCATTTTTTTGGACTGTCGGAAAGCCTTTGACACAGTACCCCATAAAAGGTTGATGCATAAGCTGGAGAAACAGGCAGGAGTAACAGGTAGGGCGCTCCAGTGGATAAGGGAGTACCTAAGCAATAGGAAGCAGAGAGTTACAGTGAGGGGTGAGACCTCAGACTGGCGTGAAGTCACCAGTGGAGTCCCACAGGGCTCTGTACTTGGACCTATCCTGTTTCTGATATACGTAAATGATCTCCCAGAGGGTATAGGCTCATTCCTCTCAATGTTTGCTGACGACGCCAAAATTATGAGAAGGATTAAGACAGAGGAGGACAGCTTGAGACTTCAAGAAGACCTGGACAAGCTGCAGGAATGGTCGAACAAATGGCTGTTAGAGTTTAACCCAAGCAAATGTAATGTAATGAAGATAGGGATAGGAAGCAGGAGACCAGATACAAGGTATCATTTGGGAGATGAAATACTTCAAGAGTCAGAGAGAGAGAAAGACCTGGGGGTTGATATCACGCCAGACCTGTCCCCTGAAGCTCATATCAAGAGGATAACATCAGCAGCATATGCCAGGTTGGCTAACATAAGAACGGCCTTTAGAAACTTGTGTAAGGAATCTTTCAGAACATTATATACCACATATGTCAGACCAATCCTGGAGTATGCGGCTCCAGCATGGAGTCCCTATCTAGTCAAGCATAAGACTAAACTGGAAAAGGTTCAAAGGTTTGCCACCAGACTAGTACCCGAGCTGAGAGGTATGAGCTACGAGGAGCGACTGCAGGAATTAAACCTCACTTCGTTGGAAGACAGAAGAGTTAGGGGGGACATGATCACCACATTCAAGATTCTCAGGGGAATCGACAGGGTTGATAAAGACAGGCTGTTTAACACAAGGGGCACACGCACTAGGGGACACAGGTGGAAACTGAGTGCCCAAATGAGCCACAGAGATATTAGAAAGAACTTTTTTAGTGTCAGAGTGGTTGACAAATGGAATGCATTAGGAAGCGATGTGGTGGAGGCTGACTCCATACACAGTTTCAAGTGTAGATATGATAGAGCCCATTAGGCTCAGGAAACTGTACACCTGTTGATTGACGGTTGAGAGGCGGGACCAAAGAGCCAGAGCTCAACCCCCGCAAGCACAACTAGGTGAGTACAACTAGGTGGGTGAGTACTACCACACACTACACCACCACTACACACTACCACCACCACACACTACCACCACCACACACTACCACCACCACACACTATCTCCACCACCACACACCAGCACCACACACTACACCACCACCACTACTACCACCACATATACCACCACACACAACCACCACCACACACACTACCACCACACACTACTTCCACACGCTACCTCCACACACTTTCACCACACGCTACCACTACACACTACCACCAACACACACTATAATCACAACACACTACCACCACCACACACTACAACCACCACACACTA
>WNGS01061236.1:13256-38061 GCA_020271785.1 Procambarus virginalis
AAAATACTATTAGGAATCCTACAAGAAATCAAATGGAAATCTACAAGAAATCCTACTAGGAATCCTACTAGGAGTCCCGTACAGTATCATACAGTACCGTACAGTATCATACAGTACCGTACAGTATCATACAGTACCGTACAGTATCATACAGTACCGTACAGTATCATACAGTACCGTACAGTATCATACAGTACCGTACAGTATCATACAGTACCGTACAGTATCATACAGTACCGTACAGTATCATACAGTACCGTACAGTATCATACAGTACGTACAGTATCATACAGTACCGTACAGTATCATACAGTACCGTACAGTATCATACAGTACCGTACAGTATCATACAGTACCGTACAGTATCATACAGTACCGTACAGTATCATACAGTACCGTACAGTATCATACAGTACCGTACAGTATCATACAGTACCGTACAGTATCATACAGTACCGTACAGTATCATACAGTACCGTACAGTATCATACAGTACCGTACAGTATCATACAGTACCGTACAGTATCATACAGTACCGTACAGTATCATACAGTACCGTACAGTATCATACAGTACCGTACAGTATCATACAGTACCGTACAGTATCATACAGTACCGTACAGTATCATACAGTACCGTACAGTATCATACAGTACCGTACAGTATCATACAGTACCGTACAGTATCATACAGTACCGTACAGTATCATACAGTACCGTACAGTATCATACAGTACCGTACAGTATCATACAGTACCGTACAGTATCATACAGTACCGTACAGTATCATACAGTACCGTACAGTATCATACAGTACCGTACAGTATCATACAGTACCGTACAGTATCATACAGTACCGTACAGTATCATACAGTACCGTACAGTATCATACAGTACCGTACAGTATCATACAGTACCGTACAGTATCATACAGTACCGTACAGTATCATACAGTACCGTACAGTATCATACAGTACCGTACAGTATCATACAGTACCGTACAGTATCATACAGTACCGTACAGTATCATACAGTACCGTACAGTATCATACAGTACCGTACAGTATCATACAGTACCGTACAGTATCATACAGTACCGTACAGTATCATACAGTACCGTACAGTATCATACAGTACCGTACAGTATCATACAGTACCGTACAGTATCATACAGTACCGTACAGTATCATACAGTACCGTACAGTATCATACAGTACCGTACAGTATCATACAGTACCGTACAGTATCATACAGTACCGTACAGTATCATACAGTACCGTACAGTATCATACAGTACCGTACAGTATCATACAGTACCGTACAGTATCATACAGTACCGTACAGTATCATACAGTACCGTACAGTATCATACAGTACCGTACAGTATCATACAGTACCGTACAGTATCATACAGTACCGTACAGTATCATACAGTACCGTACAGTATCACACAGTACCGTACAGTATCATACAGTACCGTACAGTATCACACAGTACCGTACAGTATCACACAGTACCGTACAGTATCATACAGTACCGTACAGTATCACACAGTACCGTACAGTATCACACAGTACCGTACAGTATCACACAGTACCGTACAGTATCACACAGTACCGTACAGTATCACACAGTACCGTACAGTATCACACAGTACCGTACAGTATCACACAGTACCGTACAGTATCACACAGTACCGTACAGTATCACACAGTACCGTACAGTATCACACAGTACCGTACAGTATCACACAGTACCGTACAGTATCACACAGTACCGTACAGTATCACACAGTACCGTACAGTATCACACAGTACCGTACAGTATCACACAGTACCGTACAGTATCACACAGTACCGTACAGTATCACACAGTACCGTACAGTATCACACAGTACCGTACAGTATCACACAGTACCGTACAGTATCACACAGTACCGTACAGTATCATACAGTACCGTACAGTATCACACAGTACCGTACAGTATCATACAGTACCGTACAGTATCATACAGTACCGTACAGTATCATACAGTACCGTACAGTATCATACAGTACCGTACAGTATCATACAGTACCGTACAGTATCATACAGTACCGTACAGTATCATACAGTAGTAGTAGGCGTCCTTCAGTCTCGGGAGACTATGGAGTTGCGCTCTGGTTGTCAATCCTGTGCAGCGTCTGGTGTGACTGATGAGGCCAATCCCAGAGTGGCAGTCCATCCCACACTGAGTACAAACGAAGTCCGATTCTGGTCTGTCTTCCTGGCTACTGGCTTTCCTTCTCTGTCTCTTTGCCTCCGATTCCTTGGCAAGTAACTCCTCGAACTTGGAGAGACCTCTTTGACCAGACTGCCTCCAGGCTGAACGGTCTGCAGCCAGTGTCTCCCATATAGCAAGATCGACGTCCATGGCTTTCAGGTCCCTCTTGCATACGTCTTTGTACTGTAGCTGGGGCTTGCCTGTTGGACGCTTTCCCTGCATCAGCTCTCCGTACAGAAGATCCTTGCGGATCCTGCCGTCGCCCACTCACACAACATGCCCGAGCCAGCGCATTCGTCTCTGTTTCAGCATTGTGTACATGCTGGTGATTCTTGCTCTCCCCAAGACGTTGTTGTTTGTCACCTTGTCCTGCCAGGTGATGTCCAAGATGTGTCGAAGGCAGCGCATGTGGAAGGCATTCAGCTGTCTTTCCTGACGGGCGCAGAGTGTCCAAGACTCACTGCCATAAAGAAGAGTGCTCAGGACACAGGCTCTGTAAACCTGAATCTTAGTATACTCAGTCAGCCTATTGTTGGCCCACACTCTCTTTGTCAGTCTCGACATGGTAGCAGATGCCTTACCGATGCGTTTGTTTAGCTCCGTATCAAGAGAGAGGGAGTCAGAGATTGTGGAGCCCAGGTACACGAAGTCGTGAACGACTTCCAGTTTGGAATCGGAGATGCCGATGTCAGGTGGGGAGTCCACTCCTTGTCCCATGACTTGTGTTTTCTTCAGGCTGATGGTGAGTCTGAAAGCCTGAGAGGCCTCGCTGAAGCGGATCATGAGCCGTTGGAGGTCTTCGGCTGAGTGGGCAGTGACGGCTGCGTCGTCGGCAAAAAGGAAGTCGCGCAGACACCTCAGCCAAACCTTCGTCTTGGCTCTCAGCCTGGCGAGGTTAAAGAGCTTTCCATCCGACCTGGTCCGGAGGTAAATGCCTTCCGTGACAGATCCGAAGGCGTGCCGCAGCATAACTGTGAAGAAAATCCCGAATAGGGTTGGAGCCAGTACGCAGCCCTGCTTTACTCCCCTTCGGATGTCTAAGGCGTCTGATGTTAGTCCATCAAAGACCACGGTGCCCCTCATGTTCTCATGAAAGATCTGATGATGCTGAGGAGCCTGGGTGGGCATCGGATCTTGGGGAGGATCTTGAACAGACCATCCCTGCTGACAAGGTCGAAGGCCTTCGTCAGATCTTTGAAGGCTATGAAGAGTGGCTGCTTCTGTTCCCTGCATTTCTCCTGCAGTTGTCTGAGGGAAAAGACCATGTCGATGGTGGACCTGTCAGCTCTGAATCCGCATTGTGATTCTGGATAGATTCTCTCTGCAAGTACTTGGAGCCTCTTCAATGCGACTGGAGCAAACAGCTTTCCGACAGTACTGAGGAGGGAGATTCCACGGTAGTTGTTGCAGTCGCCCCTGTCACCTTTATTCTTATACAGCGTGACGATGTTGGCATCCCTCATGTCGTGTGGCACCTCTCCTTCTTCCCAGCAGAGGCAGAGGATTTCATGCAGCTCCATGAGCAGGCTACCTCTGCAGCACTTTAAGGTCTTAAAAGGAATGCCATCTTTGCCAGGAGCTTTACCAGAAGCAAGGGAGTCTAGGGCATCACTGAGTTCTTCGAGGGTCGGTTCGCTGTCGAGCTCCATTTCTTGAATCAGGTCAAGCTGGTGCCAGTGCTTGGATCTGGGGTGTCTCCAGGATACTCGGTGTTGAGGCTTTGTGCCGAAGAACGTGTTGGTGACACAGAGACCATGAAGGCAGCAGAGTTCTATCAGACGTTGCCCGTTCTCATTCATCCTCCCTATGCCGAATTGACCCAGACAAGTGGACCAAATGTTGTGCTCGGCACCCACTTTGGCGTTGAATTCGCTGAGGATGAACAGTGGCTCCTTTACAGGGATTCTCGCTATGACTCTGTTGAGGTCATCGTAGAATTTTTCCTTTGCCTCTGCTGGAGAAGTCAGGGTTGGTGCATATGCACAAATTACATTGACTGGTCCTGTTTGGGAGTGCAGTTGCAGACACAGAATTCGTTCGGTTTCCCCCATCGGTGGCATAATGTATCCCAACAGTGCATTCCTGAAGGCAAATCCCACACAATGTTCTCTGGTCTCATCAGGTAGTTTTCCTTGCCAGAAGAAAGAGAAGGTCCTCTCTCTCACAGATCCTGATCCAGGGAGCATGGTCTCTTGGAGAGCAACAATATCCATCTGCAGTTTGCTCAGCTCCCTATCGATGATTGCTGTTTTTTGGGCGTCATTGATTTCTTGCAGGTCGTCAGAGAAACCTGGTGTCAGTGTCCTGACGTTCCATGTGCTCAGCTTTAGGGCAGTTGATATTTTCTTCTTAGGTATGGTATTGCTTGGTGCAAAGTTGTCGGGCCGCTTGTCGGTTTTCATCCTAAACCCCACGCACCCAGTGAGGTTAACGGACCGTGGCGAGGCAACACCTTATTGGCTGGGGATTGCCCAGCTTGAGGCGGGCGGTAGCTGCCCAGTGGGGCGCGATGACCCCTCCCACCGTCAGAAGCAACCCCTGGCGTCACACTCTTTGCCAATCGAGCAGAAGACTTAAAACCGGTAGACTGTCGCTTCCCGTGTTGGTTCAACGCTGTGAGGCGAAGCTGGAGTGTCCTCTCCAGGGCGCAAAGCCTGAGTAGGTAGATATGGAGGAGAAGCTGTTACCCATGCAGCAGATCCTCCCTCTCCACGTTGCTGAAATTTTCCAATAGAAAGGCAAATGCCAATACACATGGTTCCAGCAACGTTGCAGGAGCTGCCAGAACGAGGTCGACGTCAACAACGAACTGCCTTAGAGGCTCCAACTCCGGATTTTTCCTCGAGGTTGACTCCTGAAGCCTTTCCCAGAAAAGGGAATGGCTACAAGGCAGCGGAGGTTTAAAATCAGGGTTTTCCTTCCCCTAGATGGGCTGCCTTCCCAGGCTATCGAGTCCCATCAACCCGGAGCAGCTGGTTTTAAGGCGCCCGAGGCACGCCCTCGCCCCTTCTCCTGTCGGTAAAAGCAGTTCCGCCGGACTTAAAGACTAAGCCACCCGTGCAGGCCAGGAGTTGGACTTGGTTGTCAGAGGCTATTTGAGACGCATGCCGTATAGGAGCATTTTATAGGTCATGGGAGCTCGTCCCCCATTACCACCCCCTGGCTATGACAACCCCTTGGAACCATTATACAGTACCGTACAGTATCATACAGTACCGTACAGTATCATACAGTACCGTACAGTATCATACAGTACCGTACAGTACAGTGCTGCTACAAGACTGTACTGTATTGTACTGTATTATACTGCACTGTATGGCACTATACCGTACTGTACTGTACTGTATTGTACCATTCGGTACTTTACTGTACATTATTGTACGGAACTGTACTGTCCTGTCCTGTACTGTACGGTACTGTACGGTACCGTACTGGACTGAACTGTACAGTACTGTATGGAACTGTAATATACAGAACTGTACTATACAGTAGTGTACAGTACTTTACTGTACTTTACTGTACATTACTGTATGGAACTGTCCTGTCCTGTCCTGTACTGTACTGTACGGTACCGTACTGGACTGAACTGTACAGTAATGTACTGTTATGTCGTATATTATGTTATGTCACTGTACTGTTTTGTACTGTACCATACTGTACTGAACCGTAAGGTACTGTACAGTACGGTACTGTACTGTACGGGTGTCACGGACCTCGGCGCCATCTACGATCCAGGTGCCGAACTACAGCAGTTGACCCGCCCATTAATCATAGTTTCCCATCTTGTAGTCGGCCGGGCTGAGGGATGACGAGTAACAGGGACGAGGGAGGGAAGTCGGTGAAGTCGGGACAGTGGAAGACTTGGGTCGACCTGGAGGTGCTAACCAAGTGGGCTAGTTGAGCGCTGCTGTTGAGTGCTGTAGACTTCAGTCCTGGAGGTGCTAGCCAGTTGGGCTAGGTGAGTACTGTAGACTTCGGTTCTGGAAGGTACTAGCCAGTGGGGCTAGTTGAGCGTAGCTGACTTTGCTGATTGAACGTCCCAGCGAGTGTGCAACGGACGTGGAGCATCGAAGACCTCACCAGAGGCACATTGTGTCCGTCAGCCGTGGAGCAGGTCAGCGTGATGGCTAGCAATGCCGCTCTGGGTGACCGCGCATACACTTCTATATATTATAATGGTGATAGATAATAATAACGGATTATTTTAAGTGTTATTCTTTTCATTTTACCTTTAAACATTAGACTATATTTCACCAAAATTAGGTTTATCTGAACTTGTGTCGGATCATAGTTTAAAAAGAACCCGTTATGAAGGGTTCGTAACAACGATACTGTACGGAATTGTAATGATTGGGATACTACTGTAGTGTTCTCAACGATACTGTACTATACTGTACTGTACTATACTGTATTGTACTGTACGGTACTGAACAGTTCTTTGATGTACTTTACTGCTCTGAACTCTATGGTACTGTATGGTACTGTACTGGACTGAACTATACGGTACTGTACTATACTGTATTGTACTGTACGGTACTGTACAGTTCTTTACTGTACTTTACTGCACTGAACTCTATGGTACTGTATGGTACTGTACTGGACTGAACTATACAGTAATGTTCCGTTCGGTACCGTACTGTTCTGTTTTGTACGGGACTGTACGGAACTGTACTTTACTGTACATTACTGTTCTGTACTGTACGGTACTGTATGGTACTGTACTGTACTATATGGTACTGTACGGTACTGTATGGTACTGTACTGTAAGGTACTGTACTGTACTATATGGTACTGTACTGTACTATATGGTACTGTACGGTACTGTATGGTACTGTACTGTAAGGTACTGTACTATATGGTACTGTACTGTACTATATGGTACTGTACGGTACTGTGCTGTACAGTACTTTACTGTACCTTACTGTATTTTACTGTATTGTACAGTACTATTCTGTACTGTGTGGTGCTGTACTGGACTGAACTGTACAGTACTGTATGGTACTGTACGTTACGGTACTGTACTGTATAGTAATGAACTGAACTATACAGTAATGTACTGTACCGTACTGTACAGTACCATACAGTACCGTACTGTACAGTACTGTACAGTACTGAACTGTACAGTAATATACTGTACGGTACTGTACAGTAACGTACTGTACAGTAAGGTACTGTATGGTACTGTACAGTAATGTACAGTACGGTACTGTACTGAACTGTATAGTCCTGAACTGTACTGTACTGTCCTTTAGGTACTGTACTGAACTGTACTTTATGGTACTGCATTGTATTGTACTGTGCTCTACTGTATTGAACTGTACTGTACTGTTCTGTACCGTATTGTACTGTACAGTATTGTACTGCATGGTACTGAACTGTATGATACCTTGCAGTACCGAACTGTTCTGTACTGTACTGTAGTGTACTGTACGGTTCTGTACTGCACTTTATGGTACTATGCAACACTGTACTGTACGGTACTGTACTTTGCGGTAGTAGGATTTCCTACTAGAAATCATTTCCACTAGGATAAGTATGATTCCTAGTAGGATTTCTAGTAGGATTTCTGGGGTGATTTCTAGTAGGATTTCTAGAGGAATCCCTAGTAGTATTTCAAGTAGGATTTCTACTAAGATTCCTAGTAATGTTTCTAGTAGGATTTCTAGTAGGATGCATAGCATGATTCATAGTAGGATTTCTAGAAAGATTTCTTGGCGATTTCTAGTAGGATTTCTACTAACTTTTCTAGTAGGATTCCTAGTAAGATTTCAAGGGGAATTTGTAGTACGATTTCTAGTAAGATGTCTAGGGTAATTTACTGTAAGATTTCTTGCGGGATTCCTAGTAGGATTTCTAGTACGATCCCTAGGGGATTCCCAGTAAGATTTCTAGTTGGATCCCTAGTAGGATTTCTAGGTGATTTCTAGTAGGATTTCTAGGTGATTCCTAATAGGATTTCTAGTAAGATTCCTTGTAGTATTTTTAGTAAGATTTCTAGGTGAATTCTAGTAAGATTTCTAGAAGAATTTCTACTAAGATTTCTAGTACGATTCCTTGTGGGATTTCTAGTCGGATTTCTATTAGGATTCCTAGTAGGATTTCTAGTAGGATTTCTAATAGGATTTCTATGTGATTCCTATTAGGATTTCAAGGATGATTTCTAGTAGGATTTCTAGGTAATTTCTAGTAGGATTTGTACTAGGATTCCAAATAAGGTTTCTAGTAGGATTTCTAGTAGGATTTCTAGTAGGATTTCCTAGTAGGATTTCCTAGTAGGATTTGCAGTAGGTTTTCTAGGATGATTTCTGGTAAGAATTTGTAGCGAATTTCTAGTAAGATTTCTACTAGGATTCCAAGTAAGGTTTCTAGTAGGATTCCTTGTAGGACTTCTAGTAGGATTTCTAGGTGATTTCTAGTAGGGTTTTTAGAAAGATTTCTAGTAGGATTTTTAGAAAGATTTCTAGTAGGATTTCTAGGGGATTCCTAGTAGGATTTCTAGTAGGACTTCTAGTTTCTACTAGAAGTAGAAAGTTGGTAAAATTTCTAGTAGAATTTCTAGTAAAATTTCCACAAGAAATCCTACTAGAAATACTACTAGAATTCCTACTAGGAATCCTAGTAGAAATCCTACTAGAAATTCCATAGAAAATCTACTAGAAATAATCCTAGAAATCTTACTAGAAATCACCTAGAAAATTCTTTAGAAATCCTACTAGAAATTCTATTAGGAATCCGACAAGAAATTCCCTAGAAATCACATAGAAATCGTACTAGAAATCGTACTAGAAGTCGTACTAGAAATCGTACTAGGAAATTGTACTAGGAATCCTACTAGAAACCTTACTAGGAATCCCAGCAGAATCCTACTAGAAAATCCTTAGAAATAATTCAAAAATCCTACTAGAAATCCCTTAGAAATCCAACTACAAATCATATTAGGAATCCTAATAGGAATCCTACTAGAAACCCTAACAGAAACCTTACTAAAATCCTACTAGAAACCTTACTAAAATCCTAGAAGAAATCCTACTAGAAATTCCATAGAAATTCTACTAGACATCACCTAGAAATCCTACTACAAATCCTACTAGGAATCCTACTAGAAATTCTATTAGGAATCCTCTAGAAAGGCTACTAGGAATCCCACTAGAAATCTCACCAGAAATTTCCCTAGAAATCCTACTAAAAATCCTATTATGAATCCTACCAGAAATCCCAGTAGAAAGCCTTCTACAAATTCTCCTAGAACTAGAAATCATACTAGAAATTCCCATAGAAATCCTATTAGAAATTCCATGAAAAATCCCACAAGAAATATCCTTGAAATTCTAATAGAAATTCTCTAGAAATCCTATTAGAAACCTTACTAGGAATCCTACTAAAATCACTTAGAAATCCTAGTATGAATCCTAATAGGAATCCCCTAGAAATCCTTCTAGGAATCCTACTAGAAATCCTAATACAATCTTCAATAGGAATCATAGTAGAAATCCTACTAGAAATTACATAGAAATCCTAATAGAAATCGTCTTAGAAATCCTACTAGAAATCGTCTAGAAATCCTATTATATATCCTACTAGGAATCCTACTAGAAACCCTACTTGAAATCATACTAGGAATCCTAATAGAAATCCTAGTATAAATCCTTCTAGAAATCATCCTAGAAATCCAAGAAAATAACCAAGAAACTCTACTAGAAATCCTACTGGAAACCCTACAAGTAATCCCCCTAGAAATCCTACTAGAAATCCCACTAGAAATCCTACTATAAATTACCCTAGAAATTATACTAGAAATCCTGCTAGAAATTCCCCTAGAAATCTTACTAGGAATCTAACAGGAATCTTACTAGAAATCCTACTAGAAATCATCATAGAAATCCTACTAGGAATTACACTTGAAATCCTACTAGGAATGCCCAAGAAATCCTACTAGAAATCCTACTAGAAATCACCTAGATATACTACTAGAAATCCTACCAGAAATCCTACTAGGAATCCTATTAGAAATTTTACTAGGAATACCCTAGAAATCCTACAAGAAATCACCTAAAAATTCAACTAGAAATTATACTAGAAATCCTACTAGGAATCCCACTAGAAATCTTACTATAAATTCCCCTTGAAATCCTATCAGAAATCCTACTAGAAAATCCCCTAGAAATCTTATTAGGAATCCCACAAACAATCTTACTGGAATTCCTACTAGAAATCATTCTTGAAATCCTACTACAAATCACCTAGGAATCCTACTAGAAATCCTACTAGAAACCTTACTAGAAATCCTAGTAGAAATCCGACTAGAAATACAAGAAGGAATCCCTCTCGATATCTTACTAGAAATCCTACTAGAACTCATCCTAGAAATCCTATTAGAAATTCTCAGGAATCATACTAGAAATCCTTCAAGGAATTCTACTTGAAATCCTACTGGAAATCTTAATAGGAATCCTAGTAGAAATCCTACTAAAAATTCCCAGAAATACTATTAGAAATCGTCATAGAAATCACCTAGAAATTCAACTAGGAATCTACTAGAAATCCCCTAGAAATTCTACTAGAAATTCTACTAGAAATCCTACTGGAAATACTACTGGAAACTTACTAGGGATCCTAGTAGAAATACTTCTATAAATTCCCTAGGAATCCTAGCAGAAATCATCCTAGAAATACTACTAACAATAATCCTAAAAATCTCACTAGAAATCGTCTAGAAATCCTACTAGTAATTTACAGGATGATTCTAGTTGGATTTCTAGTGGGATTCTTAGTAGGATTTCTAGTAGAATTTCTAGGTGATTCCTAGTAGGATTTCTAGAAAGATTTCTAGTATTTTACATATAGTATTCCAGATTTTTAGGGGATTTTCTAGTAAGAATTCTTGTGGGATTTGAAATCCTACAATCATCCTAAGTGATTTGAAATTACCTAGGATGATTTCTAAATAGATTTCTAGTTAGATTTGTAGTAGGATTCATTTTTGGTAGGCTTTCTAGTAGGATTCCTAGTAGGATTTCTAGGTGATTTCTAGTAGGATTTCTAGGGGATTCCTAGTAAGGTTTCTAGTAGGATTCCAAGTAGAATTTCTAGTAGGATTTCCAGTAGGATTTCTAGGTGATTTTTCGTAGGATTCCTGGTAGTATTTCTTAAGTATTTCTAGGGGATTCCTAGTAGGATTTCTAGTAGGATTTGTAGTAGGATTTCTAGGTAATTTCTAGAAAGATTTCTAGTTGTATTTTAATAACATTTCTGGATGATTTCTTGCAGGATTTCAAGGTGATTTCTAGTAGGATTTCTAGTTTGATTCCTAGAAGGATTTCTAGTAGGATTTCTAGATGATTTCTAGTAGGATTTCTAGAAGATTCCTAGTACGATTTCTATTAGGATTTCCAGGTGATTTCTATGTGATTTCTAATAGGATTCCTAGTAGTATTTATAGTAGGATTTTTAAGGGATTGCTAGCTGGATTTCAAGTAGGATTTCAAGCAGGATTTTTAGGTTATTTCTAATAGGATTCCTAGTACAACTTCTAGTAGGATTTTAAAGGATCCGACTTGGAAGTAGGATTCCTAGTAGGATTTCTAGAAGGATTTCTAGGAGGATTTCTTGGGGATTACTAATAGATTTTTTAGTACGCTTCCTTGTACGATTTCTAGTAGGATTTCTAGGTGAGTTCTAGTAGGAGTACTAGTAGTATTTCCAGAAAGATTTCTAGGGGATTACTAGCAGGATTGGTAGGATTCCTAGTAGGATTTCTGATAGGATTTCCAGTAGAATTTCTACGTTATTGAAGGATTTCAAGGGGGATTCCTAGTAGGATTTCTAGTAGGATTTTTAGGTGATTTCTAGTTGGAGTCACAATAGTATTTCTAGTAGGATTTTAGGGGATTCCTAGTGAGATTCCTAGTAGGATTTCCAGAAGAATTAAGATTTCTAGAGGTTTACTAAAAGAATTTCTAGGATTCCTAGTATGATTTCTAAGTTATTTCTAGTAGGAGTACTAGTAGTATTTCTAGCGGATTACTAGCAGGATTTTTAGTAGGATTTCTAGTAGGATTTGTTGATTTCTAATAGGATTTCTTTTAGATTCCAGTAGGATTTCCAAGGGATTCATAGATGGATTTCTAGAATGATTCCCAATAAGTTTACTAGTAGGATTTCCAGTAGGATTTCTAGGTAATTTCTGGCAGGATTTCAAAGGGCTTACTAGTTGGATTTCTAGTAGGATTCCTAATATAGTTTCTAGTAGGATTCCTAGGGGCTTACTAGTAGGGTTTCTAGCAGGATGCCAAGTAGAATTTCTAGTAGGATTCATGGTAGGATTCCCAGTAGGATGTCTAGTATGATTTGTAGTAGGATTTCTAGGTAATTTCTAGTAGGATTTCTAGGGGATTCCTAGTACGATTTATATTAGAATTCCTAGTAGGATTTCTAGTAGGATTTCTAGGTGATTTATAGGAGGATTTCTTTGGGATTACTAATGAAATTGATAGTAGGATACCTAATAGGATTTCTAGTAGGATTTCTAGGTGATTTATAGCAGGGTTTCATTTGGATTACTAGTAGGATTCCTAGAAGGAATTATAGTAGGATTTCTAGTATGGATTCTAGTTGGAATTCTAGTAGGACTTCTAGTAGGATATCCAGGTTATTTCGAGTAGGATTTCTCGCAGGATTTCTAGTAGGATTTCTGATTGATGCCTAGAAGGATTTCTAGAATGATTCCTAGTAGGATTTCTAGTAGACTTTCTAGGTGATTTCTAGTAGCATTTCTAGGGCTTAACAGTAGGATTTCTAGTAGGATTACTAGTAGAATTTCTAGTAGGATTCCTAGGAACTTACTAGCAAGATTTCTAGTAGGATTCCAAGTAGAAATCCTAGTAGGATTTCTAGGTGATTTCTAGAAAGATTTCTAGTAGGATTTCTAGGTGATTTCCAGTAAGATTTCTAGGGGGTTACTAGTAGGATTTCTAGGGGGATTTCCAGTAGGATTTCTGGGTGATTGTAGTATTACTAGATTTATTTCTAGTAGGATTTTAGGGGATTCCTAGCAGGGTTTCTATTAGAATTCCAAAGTAGTAGGATTTCCTACTAGAAATCCTTTCTACTAGGATAAGTATGAATCCTAGTAGGATTTTTAGTAGGATTTCTAGGTTGCTTTCTAGTAGGATTTCTAGTTTAATCCCTAGTAGTATTTCAAGTAGGATTTCTACTGAGATTCCTAGTGAAGTTTCTATTAGGATTTCTAGTAGAATTTATAGTATGATTTGTAGAAAGATTTCTAGGCGATTCCTAGTAGGATTTCTAGGATGATTTCTAGTAGGATTTCTACTAAGATTTCTAGTGGGATTCCTAGTAAGATTTCAAAAGGGAATTTGTAGTACGATTTTTAGTAAGATTTCTAGGATAATTTATTGTGAGATTTCTTGCGGGATTCCTAGTAGGATTTCTAGTACGATCCCTTGGGGATTCCTAGTAGGATTTCTAGTTGGATTCCTAATAGGATTTCTAGGTGATTTCTAGTAGGATTTCAAGGTGATTCCTAATAGGATTTCTAGTAAGATTCCTTGTAGGATTTTAGTAGGATTTCGAGGTGAATTCTAGTAGGATTTGTAGAAGAATTTCTACTAAGATTTCTAGTACGATTCCTTGTGGGATTTCTAGTCGGAATTCTAGTAGGATTCCTAGTAGGATTTCTAGTAGGATTTCCAATAGGATTTCTATGTGATTCCTATTAGGATTTCTAGGATTTCTAGTAAGATTTCTTGGTAATTTCTAGTAGGATTTCTACTAGGATTCCAAGTAAGGTTTCAAGTAGGATTTCTAGTAGGATTTCCTAGTAGGATTTCCTAGTAGGATTTCCTAGTAGGATTTCCTAGTAGGATTTCCTAGTAGGATTTGCAGTATGATTTCTAGGATGATTTCTGGTAAGGATTTCTAGCGAATTTCTAGAATGATTTCTACTAGAATTCCAAGTAAGGTTTCTAGTAGGATTCCTAGTAGGATTTGTAGTAGGATTTATAGGTGATTTCTAGTAGGATTTATAGAAAGATTTCTAGTAGGATTTCTAGGTGATTCCTAGTAGGATTTCCAATAGGACTTCTAGTTTCTACTAGAAGTAGAAAGTTGGTAAAATTTCTAGTAGAATTTCTAGTAAAAGTTCCACAAGAAATCCTACTAGAAATCCTACTAGAAATCTTACTAGAAATCCTACAGTAAACCCTACTGTAAACCCTACTAGGAATCCTAGTAGAAATCCTACTAGAAATTGCATAGAAAATCTACTATAAATAATCATAGAAATCTTATTAGAAATCACCTAGAAATTTCTATAGAATTCCTACTAGAAATGCTGTTAGGAATCCGACAAGAAATTCCCTAGAAATCACATAGAAATCCTGTTAGAAATCGTACTAGAAATCCTACTATGAAATTCTACTAGGAATCCTACTAGGATTTTTACTAGAAATCCCAGTAGAACCCTACTAGAAAACCCCTACAAATCCTACTAGAAATAATTCTAGAAATCCTACTAGAAATCCCTTATAAATCCTACTAGAAATCATATTTGGAATCCTAATAGGAATCCTACTAGAAATCCTAATAGAAACCTTATTAAAATCCTACTAGAAACCTTACTAAAATCCCAGAAGAAATCCCACTAAAAATTTTCTAGAAATTCTACAAGACATCACCTAGAAATCCTACTACAAATCATACTAGGAATCCTACTAGAAATCCTATTAGGAATCCTCTAGAAATGCTACTAGGAATCCCACTAGAAATTCCACTGGAAATCCTACTAGAAGTTTCCCTGGAAATCCTACTAAAAATCCTATCATGCATCCTACCAGAAATCTTAGTAGAAAGCCTTCTAGAAATTCTCCTAGAAATCATACTAGAAATTCCCCTAGAAATCCTATTAGAAATTCCACGAAAAATCCTGCAAGAAATACCTTGAAATTCTAATAGAAATCCTACTAGAAACTTTACTAGGATTCCTACTAGAAATCACTTAGAAATCTTACTATGAATTCTAGTAGAAATCCTTATAGGAATCCCCTAGAAATCCTACTAGAAATCCTAATACAAACTTCACTAGGAATCCTAGTAGAAATTTCATAGAAATCCTAATAGAAATCGTCCTAGAAATCCTACTAGAAATCGTATAGAAATCCTATTAAAAATCCTACTCGGAATCCTACTAGGAATCCTACTAGAAACCCTACTTGAAATCCTACTAGGAATCCTAATAGAAATCCTAGTATAAATCCTAGAAATCCTCTAGAAATCATCCTAGAAGTCTCACTAGAAATAATCAAGAAATTCTACTAGAAATCCTACTAGAAACCCTACAAGTAATCCCCTTAGAAATCCTACTATGAATCCCCTAGAAATCCTAATAGAAATCCCACTAGAAATCCTACAATAAAACACCCTAGAAATCCTACTAGAAATCCTACTAGAAATTCCCCTAGAAATCTTACTAGGAATCCCAATAGAAATCTTATTAGAAATCCTACTAGAAATCATTCTTGAAATCCTAATAGAAATAAATACTAGAGATCCTACTAGGAGTTACACTTGATATCCTACTAGTAATGGCCAAGAAATCCTACTAGAAATCCTACTAGAAATCGCCTAGATATACTACTAGAAATCTTACTAGGAATCCTATTAGAAATCTTACTAGGAATCCCCTAGAAATCCTACAAGAAATCACCTAAAAATTGAACTAGAAATTATACTAGAAATCCTACTTGAAATCCTACTATCAATTCCCCTTTAAATCCTACCAGAAATCCTATTAGAGAATCCCCTAGAAATCTTACTACGAATCCCACAAACAATTTTACTTGAAATCCTACTAGAAATCATTCTTGAAATCCTTCAACAAATCACATAGGAATTCGACTAGAAATCCTACTAGGAATCCTACTAGAAATCCTACTAGGAATCCTACTAGAAATCCTACTAGAAACCTTACTAGGAATCCTAGTAGAAATCCGACTAGAAATACAAGAAGGAATCCCTCTCGATATCTTACTAGAAATCCTACTAGAAATCATTCTATAAATCCTACTAGAAATCCTTTCTCAGGAATCCTACTAGAAATCATTCAAGGAATTCTACTTGAAGTCCTACTGGAAATCTTACTAGGAATCCTAGTAGAATTCCTACTAGAAATTCCCTAGAAATACTATTAGAAATCGTCATAGAAATCCTACTAGAAATCACATAGAAATTCAACTAAGAATCCTACTAGAAGTCCTACTAGGAATCCCCTAGAAATCCTACTAGAAATTCTACTAGAAATCCTACTAGAAATCCTACTGGAAATATTACTGGAATCTTAGTAGGAATCCTAGTAGAAATCCTTCTATAAATTCCCTAGGAATCCTACCAGAAATCATCATAGAAATACTACTAACAATAATCCTAAAAATCCCACAAGAAATCGCCTAGAAATCCTACTAGTAATTTACAGGACGATTCTAGTAGGATATCTAGTAGGATTTCTTTTGGGATTCTTAGTAAGATTTCTAGTAGATTTTCTAGGTGATTCCTAGTAGGACTCCTAATAGGATTTCTAGAAAGATTTCTAGTATTTTACATATATTATTCTAGGTTTTTAGGGGATTTTCTAGTAAGAATTCTTGTGGGATTCCTATTAAGATTTCTAGTAGGATTTTTAAGGGATTCCTAGCAGGAACTCCAGTAGAATTTCTACTAGGATTCCTAGTAGGATTAGTAAATTACTGGAAATCCTACTAGGAATCCTACTATGAATCTCCTAGAAATCACATAGAAAATATACTAGAAATCTTATTATAAACCCTACTAGGAATCATACTAGAAATCCTACCAGGAATCACTAAGAAATCCCACTAAGAATCCCACTAGAATTCTTACTAGAAAATACCCTAAAAATCCTAATAGAAATGCTACTATAAACCTTACTAGGAATCCTCGTATAAATACCACTAGAATTTCTGTAAAAATCCTACCAAAATCATCATAGAAATCCTATTAGAAATCCTACTAGGAATCTACTAGAAATCCTAATAGAAATCCCATAGAAATCCTATTTGAAATCACCTAGGATGCTTTCTATTGGATTTCTAGTTAGATTTCTAGTTGGATTTCTAGCAGGATTGATATTAGGATTTCAAGTAGGATATTTAGTAGGCTTTCTAGTAGGATTCCTAGTAGGATTTCTAGGTGATTTCTAGTATAATTTCTAGGGGATTCCTAGTAAGGTTTCTAGTAGGATTCCAAGTAGAATTTCTAGTAGGATTTCCAGTAGGATTTCAAGGTGATTTCTAGTAGGATTCCTGGTAGTATTTTTTAGTATTTCTAGGGGATACCTAGTAAAATTTCTAGTGGGATTCCTAGTAGGATTTGTAGTAGGATTTCTAGATAATTTCTAGAAAGATTTCTAGTAGGATTTTAGTAACATTTCTGCATGATTTTTTGTAGGATCGCAAGGTAATTTCTAATAGGATTTCTAGTTGGATTCCTAGAAGTATTTCTAGTAGGATTTCTAAAAGATTCCTAGTAAGATTTCTAGTACGATTTCTATTAGGATTTCCAGGTGATTTCTATGTGATTTCTAGTAGGATTCCTAGTAGTATTTGTAGCAGGATTTTTAAAGGATTGCTAGCTGGATTTCAAGTAGGATTTCTAGCAGGATTTTTAGGTTATTTCTAATTGGATTCCTAGTAGTATTTCTAGTAGGATTTTAGGGGATCAGACTAGGAAGTAGGATTTCTAGTAGGATTTCCAGTAGAATTTCTACATTATTGTAGGATTTCAAGGGATTCCTAGTAGGATTTCCAGTAGGATTTCTATGTGATTTCCAGTTGGAATCATAATAGTATTTCTAGTAGGATTTTAAGGGATTCCTAGTAGGATTCCTATAAGGATTTCTAGAAGAATTAAAGTAGGTTTTCTAGATTATTTCTAGCAGGATTTCTATAGGTTTACAAATAGGATTTCTAGGATTCCTAGTAGGATTTCTAGGTTATTTCTAGTAGGAGTACTAGTAGTATTTCTAGCGGATCACTAGCAGGATTTTTATTAGGATTCCTAGTAGTATTTCTAGTAGGAGTTTTAAGAGATTCCTAGTAGGATTTCCACTAGGATCTCTAGTAGGGTTTCCAATAGGTTTCTAGATGATTTCTACTAGGATTCCTAGAAGAATTTGTAGTAGGATTTTAGGGGATTCCTAATAAGATTTCTAGTAGAATTCCTAATAGGATTACTAGAAGAATTTCTAGTAGAATTTCTAGGGGATTGCTAATAGGATTTCCAGAGGATTCCTAGTAGAATTTCTAGAGGATTTCTAATAGGATTTAAAGTACGATTTGTAGTAGGATTTATAGTAGGACTTCTTGGCGATTTCTAGTAGAATTTCTTTTGAATTACTAGTAGGATTCATAGTAGGATTCCCAGTAGGATGTCTAGTAGGATTCCTAGTAGGATTTCAAGTAGGCTTCGTAGTTGGATTTCTCGTATGATTTCTAGTGGGTTTTCTAAGTTAATTTCAGTAGGATTTCCAAGGGATTCATAGTAGGATTTCTAGAATGATTCCCAGTAAGAGTTCTAGTAGGATTTCCAGTAGGATTTCTAGGTAATTTCTGGTAGGATTTCAAAGGACTAACTAGTAGGATTTCTAATAGGATTCCTAATATAGTTTCTAGTAGGATTTCTAGGGGGCTTAATAGTAGGGTTTCTAGCAGGATTCCAAGTAGAATTTCTAGTAGGATTCCTGGTAGGATCTCCAGTAGGATTCCTAGTATGATATCTAGTAGGATTTTTAGGTAATTTCTAGAAGGATTTCTAGGGGATTCCTAATACGATTTACATTAGAATTCCTAGTAGGATTTCTAGATGATTTATAGGAGGATTTCCATGGAATTACTAATTATATTGAGAGTAGGATACCTAATAGGATTTCTAGTAGGATTTCTAGGTGATTTATAGTAGGATTATCTTTGGATTACTAGTATGATTCCTAGAAGGAATTTAGTAGGATTCCTAGTATGAATTCTAGTTGGATTTCTAGTAAGATTCCTAGTAGGATTTCTAGTAGGATTCCTAGTAGGATTTGTAGTAGGATTTCTAGGTAATTTCTAGAAAGATTCTAGTAGGATTTTAGTAACATTTCTGCATTATTTTTGTAGGATTTCAAGGTGGTTTCTTATAGGATTTCTAGTTGGATTCCTAGAAGGATTTCTAGTAGGATTTCTAGATGATTTCTAGTAGGATTTCTAGAAGATTCCTAGTAAGATTTCTAGTACGATTTCTATTAGGATTTTCAGGTGATTTCTATGTGATTTTAGTAGGATTCCTAGTAGTATTTGTAGCAGGATTTTTAAATAATTGTTAGCTGGATTTCAAGTAGGATTTCTAGCAAGATTTCTAGGTTATTTCTAGTAGGATTCCTAGTAGTATTTCTAGTAGGATTTTAGGGGATCCGACTAGGAAGTAGGATTTCTAGTAGGATTCCTAGTAGGATTTCTAGAAGGATTTCTAGTAGGATTTCTTGGGGATTACTAATAGGATGTTTAGTACGATTCCTTGTACGATTTCTAGTAGGATTTCTAGGTGAGTGCTAGTAGGAGTACTAGTAGTATTTCCAGTAGGATTTCTAGGGGATTAATAGCTGGATTAGTAGGATTCCTAGTAGGATTCTTAGCATGATTTTTATTAGGATTTATTAGGATTTCTATTAGGATTTCAAGTAGGATTTCTAGGTGATTTCTAGTAAGATTTCTTGGGTATTTCTGGTAAGATTTCTAAGGAGATTTCTAATAGGATTTCCAGTAGGATTCCTAGTAAGATTCTTTGCATGATTTCTAGGTGATTTCTAGTAGGATTTCCAAGGGATTTCTAGTAGGATTTCTAGTAGGATTTCTAATAAGGTATCTAGTAGGATTTCTCGGTGATTTCTAGTGGGATTATTAGTAGGATTTCTATTAGGATTTCTATGGGGATTCCTAATAGGATTTCTAGCAGAATTTTAGTAGGGTACCTAGTAGGATTTCTAATAGGATTTCTAGTAGAATTTCTACGTTATTGTAGGATTTCAATGGGATTCCTAGAAGGATTTCTAGAGGATTCCTAGTAGAATTTTTAGAGGATTTCTAATAGGATTTAAAGTACGATATATAGTTGGATTTTTTGGCGATTTCTAGTAGAATTCTCTTTGAATTACTAGTAGGATTCCTAGTAGGATTCCCAGCAGGATTTCTATTAGGATTCCTAATATAGTTTCTAGTAGGATTCCTAGGGGCTTACTAGTAGGGTTTCTAGCAGGATTCCAAGTAGAATTTCTAGTAGGATTCCTGGTAGGATTCCCAGTAGAATGTCTAGTAGGATTCCTAGTATGATATCTAGTAGGATTTATAGGTAATTTCTAGTAGGATTTCTAGGGGATTCCTAATACGATTTACATTAGAATTCCTATTAGGTTTTCTAGTAGGATTTCTAGGTGATTTATAAGAGGATTTCTAGGGGATTACTAATGGGATTGAGAGTAGGATACCTAATAGGATTTCTAGTAGGATTTCTAGGTGATTTGTAGTAGGATTTCCTTTGGATTACTAGTAGTATTCCTAGAAGGAATTTTAGTAGGATTCCAAGTATGAATTCTAGTTGGATTGCTAGTAAGATTCCTAGTAGGATTTGTTGTAGTATTTCTAGGTAATTTCTAGAAAGATTTCTAGTGGATTTTAGTAACATTTCTGCATGATTTTTGTAGATTTCAAGATGATTTCTAATATGATTTCCAGTTGGATTCCTAGAAGGATTTCTAGTAGGATTTCTAGATGATTTCTGATAGGATTTCTAGAAGTTCCTAGTAAGATTTCTAGTACGATTTCTATTAGGATTTCCAGGTGATTTCTATGTGATTTCTAGTAGGATTCCTAGTAGTATTTGTAGCAGGATTTTTAAAGGATTGCTAGCTGGATTTCAAGTAGGATTTCTAGCAGGATTTCTAGGATATGTCTAGTAGGATTCCTAGTAGTATTCTAATAGGATTTTAGGGGATCCGACTAGGAGTAGGATTTCTAGTAGGATTCCTAGTAGGATTTCTAGAAGGATTTCTAGTAGGATTTCTTGGGATTACTAATAGGATGTTAGTACGATTCCTTGTACGATTTCTAGTAGGATTTCCAGGTGAGTTCTAGTAGGAGTACTAGTAGTATTTCCAGTAGGATATCTAGGGGATTAATAGCAGGAATAGTAGGATTCCTAGTAGGATTCTTAGTATGATTTCTATTAGGATTCATAGTAGGATTTCAAGTAGGGTTTCTAGGTGGTTTCTAGTAGGATTTCTGGGTATTTCTAGTAGATTTCTAAGGAGATTTCTAATAGGATTTCCAGTAGGATTCCTAGTAAGATTCTTCGCATGATTTCTAGGTGATTTCTAGTAGGATTTCCAAGGGATTTCTAGAATGATTTCTTGTAGGATTTCTAATAGGATCTCTAGTAGGATTTCTCGGTGATTTCTAGTGGGACTATTAGTAGGATTTCTAGTAGGATTTCTAAGGGGATTCCTAATAGGATTTATAGCAGATTTCTAGTACGATTCCTAGTAGGATTTCTAATAGGATTTCTAGTAGAATTTCTATGTTATTGTAGGATTTCAAGGGGATTCCTAGTAGATTTCTAGTAGGATTTCTAGGTGATTTCTAGTTGGAGTCATAATAGTATTTCTAGTAGGATTTTAGGGGATTCCTAGTAGGATTTCTAGAAGAAATAAAGTAGGTTTCTAGATGATTTCTAGCAGGATTTCTAGAGGTTTACTAATAGGATTTCTAGGATTCATAGTAGGATTTCTAGGTTATTTCTAGTAGAGTACTAGTAGTATTTCTAGCGGATTACTAGCAGGATTTTTAGTAGGATTCCTAGTAGTATTTCTACTAGGAGTTTTAAGAGATTCCTAGTAGGATTTCCACTAGGATCTCTAGTAGGGTTTCCAATAGGATTTCTAGATGATTTCTACTAGGATTCCTAGAAGAATTTGTATTAGGATTTTAGGGGATTCCTAATAGGATTTCTAGTAGAATTACTAATTGGATTACTAGAAGAATTTCTAGTAGAATTTCTAGGGATTCCTAATAGGGTTTCTAGACGATCCTAGTAGACAGGCGATGAGTTACAATAACGTGGCTGAAGTATGTTGACCAGACCACACACTAGAAGTTGAAGGGACGACGACGTTTCGGTCCGTCCTGGACCATTCTCAAGTCGCTTCAAGATTCCTAGTAGAATTTCTAGAGGATTTCTAATAGAATTTAAAGTACGATTTGTAGTAGGATTTATAGTAGGATTTCTTGGCGATTTCTAGTAGAATTTCTTTTGAATTACTAGTAGGATTCCTAGTAGGATTCCCAGTAGGATGTCTAGTAGGATTCCTAGTAGGGTTCTAGTAGGATTTCAAGTAGGCTTCGTAGTTGGATTTCTCGTATGATTTCAAGTGGGTTTTCTAAGTAATTTTAGTAGGATTTGCAAGGGATTCATAGTAGGATTTCTAGAATGATTACCAGTAAGAGTTCTAGTAGATTTCCAGTAGGATTTCTAGGTAATTTCTGGTAGGATTTCAAAGGGCTTACTAGTAGGATTTCTAGTAGGATTCCTAGTATAGTTTTCTAGAAGGATTCCTAGGGGCTTACTAGTAGGGTTGTAGCAGGACTCCAAGTAGAATTTCTAGTAGGATTCTGGTAGGATTCCCAGTAGGAAGTCTAGTAGGATTCCTAGTATGATATCTAGTAGGATTTCTAGGTAATTTCTAGTAGGGAATTCTAGGGGATTCCTAATACGATTTACATTAGAATTCCTAGTAGGATTTCTAGTAGGATTCCTAGGTGATTTCTAGGAGGATTTCAAGGATATTACTAATGGGATTGATAGTAGGATACCTAATAGGATTTTTAGTAGGATTTCTAGGTGATTTATCATAGGATTTCCTTTGGATTACTAGCAGGATTCCTAGAAGGAATTTTAGTAGGATTCCTAGTGTGAATTCTAGTTGGATTTCTAATAAGATTCCTAGTAGGATTTCTATTAGGATTCCTAGTAGGATTTCTAGTAGGATATCCAGGTTATTTTGAGTAGGATTTCTCGTAGGATTTCTAGGTTATTTCTAGTAGGATTTCTGAGTGATGCCTAGAAGGATTTCTAGAATGATTCGTAGTAGGATTTCTAGTAGGCTTTCTAGGTGATTTCTAGTAGGATTTCTAGGGCTTAACATTAGGATTTCTAGTAGGATTCCTAGCAGAATTTCTACTAGGATTCCTAGGGGCTTACTAGTAAGATCTCTAGTAGGATTCCAAGTAGAATTCCTAGTAGGATTTCTAGGTGATTTATAGAAAGATTTCTAGTAGGATTTCTAGGTGATTTCCAGTAGGACTTCTAGGGGGTTACTAGTAGAATTTCTAGTGGGATTTCCAGATGAATTTCTTGGTGATTATAGTATTACAAGATTTATTTCTAGTAGGATTTTAGAAGATTTCTAGTAGGGTTTCTATTAGAATTCCAAGTAGGATTTCTAATAGGATTTCTAGTTGGATTTCAAGGCGATTTCTAGTAGGATTTCTATAATTGCTTGTAAGATTTCAAGGGGATACCTAATAGAATTTCTAGTAGGATTCCTAAATGGATTTCTTCATGATTTCATGTAGATCTCTATTAGGATCTCTAGTAAGATTCTATGTGATTTCTAGTAGGATTTCCAGGGGATTCCTAATAGGATTTTAGTAGAATCTAGTAGGGTTTTCTAGGTGATTTCTAGTGGGATTATTAATAGTATTTCTAGTAGGATTTATAGGGGACTCTTAATAGGATTTATAGTAGGATTTCTAGTAGAATTTCTAGTAGGATTCCTAGTAGGATTTCTAATAGAATTTCCAGTAAAATTTTAGGTTATTTGTTGTAGGATTCTTAGTAGGATTCTTAGTAGGATTTCTAGGTGATTTATAGGCGATTTCTAGTTGGATTCAAAGTAGTATTTCTAGTAGGATTTTTAAGGGATTTCTAGTAGGATTTCCATTAGGATTTCTAGCAGGATTTCCAGTAGGATCTCTAGGTGATTTCTAGTAGGTTTTCTTGTAGTATTTCTAGTTAGATTCAGGGGATTCCTAGTAGAATTCCTAGTAGGACATCTAGTAGGATTTTAGGTTATTTCTAGTAGGAATACTAGCAGTATTTCAGCAGATTACTAGCAGGATTTTTAGTAGAATTTATAGTAGAATTTCTAGTAGGATTCCTAGGGGTTTATTACTAGGATTTCTAGTAGGAGTCTTAGTAAAATTTCTAGTATTTCTATTAGGATTTCTAGGCGATTTCTAGAAAGATTTCCAGTAGAATTTCTAGTAGGATTTCTAGGTGATTTTAGCATGATTTCAAGGGGATTTATAGTTATATTTCTAGTAGGATTTCTAGTAAGATTTCTAGGTGATTACTAGTAAGATTACTAGTTGTATTTCTAGTAGGATTTCTAGTAGGATTTCTAGTGTTTTCTAGCAGGATTTCT
>WNGS01061244.1:0-16410 GCA_020271785.1 Procambarus virginalis
GTTTGAGTTTGTTGGGTTCCCAGCCATATTGGTGTGTCTTTAAATGAGCGTGCGGATGCTGCCACCAGGGAAGCTGTCCGCTCTTGTCCCATCTCTCGTAAAGGTATTCCTTATTCCGACTTTTTACCCGGTTATCCATTCCTCCATCCTTACCCGTTGGCAGGCTTCTTGGTCGTCTGTTACTGGTAACAAACTCCATACTCTTAAATGTTGTGTTTCCTCGTGGCCATCCTCCTACCACCACAACCGGCGGTGGGAAACTGCTCTGGCGAGGTTGCGTATTGGTCATACTCGCTTAACCCATGGTCACTTGATGGAGTGCCGCCCTGCTCTTTATTGTCCTAATTGCATTGTCCCTCTTACGGTCATGCATGTCCTTCTTGAATGTCCTGACTTCCGGGACGAGCATATGTCTTGCTTTCCGACCACCCTTCGCGGTCACTTGTCCCTCAATAGAATTCTTGGTGACTCAGATACTTTTGATATCGTTCGCCTTATGAGTTTTTGTTCTCGTATTGGCATCCTTGGTGATATTTAGTGCCCTCTGATTATTCCGCACATTTGATGGTGCTACATAGCCTTCCCGGTTTAGTGCCTTCTTTTGATACTTACTTACTTAAATGTAGTACAGGTCTGGTAGGCTTAGTGGGTGGATGCTTTGGCTTAGTTGAAACTGTATTAGTGGTTTTACACTTAGGATTTGGACAGTGTTCAATGAGGTGTCCATATGTTTTGCAGTAACGAGAGTAAAGTGCATAGTTAGTGTCTTTACGACTTACTTTAGGTGAAGCTTGACTGGGCCAAGATGGTTTACTGTAACCTGAGTCAAAAGCTTTATGAATTAAACTAAGTATCAGCTAACTGTGAACATTTACTAAGGTTCGACTCTCCCTTATCTGCAAGATATAGGTGTATGGCTTTTGGTACTCTGCGGGAAAACTCTTCCATCAGTATTAAATTTATAAGTTCTTGAAATGTGGTAACCTAAGCTGATTCTAACCATTTTAAAAAATACCTGGTTTTGGTCTGCACATACTCCACGTAGGTTTGAGCCTGAGTTTTTATATATTCCCTGAAGCGTCGTCGGTAGCTCTCAGTGGATAGTAGATAGGCGTCAAGGACTGCTTGCTTGAGTACATCGTAGTCAGTCTCGTTTGCAAGAGTACTGAGGGTTAAGGCAGCTCTTCCTGTAAGGTATGACCTAAGAAGTATAGACCATTGATTCCCAGGCCATTGTAACTGGATGGCCAAGGCCTCGTATGACACAAAAAATAAATCTACTTCTGCCTCTACAAAAGGCGGCATAATTTTAATACACTCTGTAGGCTTAAAACATACCGGTAAGTTGGCTTCTGCTTCACGGCGCTGTTAGAGGTGGGTACTTTCAAGTTGTAACTCCTGGCGTCGGAACTCGAGAGCGGTGTCTGATCTATCTTGTTCCAAGCGTAATGTGATGCCAACTCCATCCTCCTCTTGTTGTCTCTTGAGTTGAAGCTCTTGAGCTAGGATTTGCAGCCGTTCTACTTCTCTTCGACGAGTGGTGTACAAAAGAAGATAGAAGTGGACTCGCCAGGTTAGAAGACTGCAGACATCCGTTTGTAGAGTCCTGTGTGAAAGTGACATCTACGATATTATATTATGTACATATGTAAGAAGTGTATGTGTGTGTGTATATATATATATATATATATATATATATATATATATATATATATATATATATATATATATATATATATATATATATACATAAGAATGACTAAATATAGTTAAGTAGTACACTTGGTGCCGATATGGTCTATTGCTGTTTAAACCCCCCCCCCCCCCATTCTCGCTGGATTTACTATTACTTCCAGTTCTGAATAACTTACCTATTATGAGGGAGCCGGTCGGCCGAGCGGACAGCACACTGGGCTTGTGATCCTGTGGTCCTGGGTTCGATCCCAGGCGCCGGCGAGAAACAATGGGCAGAGTTTCTTTCACCCTATGCCCCTGTTACCTAGCAGTAAAATAGGTACCTGGGTGTTAGTCAGCTGTCACGGGCTGCTTCCTGGGGGTGGAGGCCTGGTCGAGGACCGGGCCGCGGGGACACTAAAGCCCCGAAATCATCTCAAGATAACCTATGTCTCGGGGTCGGATCTGGTAAAAAAAACATTAAGGCTCCCATAGAAAGTTTTGAATAGAAAGAAAAGGGTTACTGGCTAAGTGAGGCCGTAACAATCTTCATCCTCTTTGCGACCGGAAGACGACAGTGTGCTATCTGGGTCTTCAGTTATCACCAGCAAGCAAGATCAGGCGAGCAGTGAGACTACCAATTGGTGGTCCTGCCACCTAGGATTCTCCAGCAATCACTGATGTCAGCGTGAGAGTGCAAGGTGTCTGGGGGCCCTTGTTATACTAGGAAGAAGACTACAGCAGCAGGTATACTTGTGGGGATAAGAGTAGGTGTCTAGTGAAGAGTGCCATAGAACTCCGCACGCACACAGATGGGATAATCAATATGCATTTTTCACACTACTTAAGAGATTAGAGCTGTGGTGGGATGTGGCTGTATGTGGAGAGTAAACTCTTAGTGGCTGCGAGTTGTTGTTCGTGGAGTGAAAGACTCCCAGGGTGAGAAAGTTGGAGTGGGACCCAGAGTGATTGACAGAGTCGACAGACCACAGTCATCAGTACCTAGTGTAAGTACAGTTTTCATTAGGATACAGAAAAGGTGTAGATGGGGTGTTCTCCAGCTATAGAAGCCATTCACACCTTTTGTAATTAGTCTCCCCACGTATTCAGTCTGGAATAGCAGCGTAGCAGACACGACCACAGTTGAGAAAATGTCACAATCATTGCATTATGAAGGACTAGCAGAAGTAGTAACTATGAGGTGACTGTGACCGACAGTTGATCATCATCTGGCAAGCAGAAGCAAGCTACCAGATCTAGAGAACTTGGCTAGTTTTCAAAAGTAAAGATCAGTAACCCCTCCCTCCCTTTTCTGTTAGGCTATTTTAAGAGACAGAGAGCCAATGGTTCTCTCAGTATTACATTTGTGATTGTGATGTATATATACATATGTGCATTTCCTTTTGTTTGATGACTGAAGTGCTGGTTTTATAAAGGGAACAATTTAAGAGATAAGAAGTTAACGTATTTTAGTTAAAAGCAATAGACTATAAGAGCCTGTTGAATCTAATAATTAGTTTTGGATTTTTTAGTGCTCAGGTTTCTTGAGCGATTGCTGTGTTTGAAAGTCATAAAGAAACTACTTTACAAGATGTTTAAGTCATTATATGAGCAGCCATTAGTATTTGATTAAGTTGTGTTCCAGAGGAATAACCAGTAAATTCCGGGTGTTTCTAGCACCGGCGATGTCTGATACCAGACGCCGCTCCTTTTTAAAGTGTTGACAACTTTTCGCCAGTTTATTTGTATGCTTATATTCTTAGTAAATTGTTGTCATAATTTTAACAAAGTTTAACTGCCTCCACTTTTGTAATTGCTTGTCGACTGAATTGGACTGAGTGTACCAATCCACAAACACAAACATTACTCTGGGTAGTAAATGATTAATTGTATCGTGTGTGGGGGGAAAAGTGGCCAGATATTACATGAGCAGGGCGAGGCTTTGTGGGGACGGTGAGGAACTTAGTACTTGCGTCAATACACCGGACTGGCCAGACTTGTATCTGGTATAAGCATGATGTAGTACCCCCAGTGTCGGCACCCATAAAGATGTAGGGTTGCCACCCAGGCATAAGGATACGCTACAGTACAGGGGTTAATAGCTACATACCCCAGTTGACTGACGGTGCGCCGGAGTCAACCGGAGTCATCCCCCGGTTGACCACTCGGGCGCCAGAGTCAAGATACCTCTGGTTGCATATACCTGTGAAGGCATATGCAACTAGTTCTTGAATGAGTGAACAGTTAAGGAGTCCGCATCATGTAAGTAGCATGTGACCGTCAGAAGACTCTTGGCCTACTGGCTGGTGTGTCTGTTCATATCATTAGATACAAAATCATATCATTGGATGTACGAACAGGGAAAATGTGTATAACAATGAGGTAGGAGGGAGGGATGGCTAAAAGACAGAGGGGAAGACTGAGAAGAGAGATGGGATCGAAATATGGGGGACACAGGAAAAAGGAGGAAGTAAAGAGTCTCCGTGGTGTAATGGTAAGACACTCGCCTGGCGTTCCGCGAGAGCTATGTCATGGGTTCGTATCCTGGCCGGGGAGGATTTACTGGGCGCAATTCCTTAACTGTAGCCTCTGTTTAACGCAACAGTAAAATGTGTACTTGGATGAAAAAACGATTCTTCGCGGCAGGGGATCGTATTCCAGGGACCTGGCCAGAACGCTACGCGTACTAGTGGCTGTACAAAAATGTAACAACTCTTGTATATATCTCAAAAAAAAAAACGCTAACCTGGCAGGTAGAAGAGTGGGATGGAAAGTTGGAAAGTTATAGTTGGAGATCAAAGAGGAGCACAGTTCGGAGAGGAGTGAAAGAAGGGAAGACAAAAGTGGTGTCAGGGGTTAAGGCTTGGAAACGGTTCCAGAACGAAGAGTGGGGGAATAGTGCAATAGCGTGGCACCTGACTCCTGTGGTACTCAGCTGTGAGAGACGGGTGTACCCCATCAATTCACTGGTCTGACCAACCTTATGGTCTGTAGATTGGATTAGCACTTCCACGGAATCTATCCTAACATCTACAGTATCAGCTATTGATACTGATAATGTCTCCAAAGAACCTACACTTACGGACTCACCATAGCTCGTGCTACATGAAAACTTTGTTCCAGTAGATTTAAAACAACAACATGTGGGCCAATAGGTCTTCTGCAATTTCCTATATTCTTATGTTACATGCTCATTTGTTCGTCATTATCAGTTATATCTCCTGCCTCTTCCTTAATCTTTGTTTGATATAACCGAGAAATCTTTTAATTTACCCCTCCCAAGAAAGAAGAGCAGAGAATGGGAGGGAAAAGAAGTAAAGAGAAAACGAGATAGAGGTAGAGAGAAAGAATGGCAGGAATAGAGAAAACGACTAAGAAAGAACAAAAGTGAGAGACATAACAAGTGTGTGAGAACTAGATGGAGGCAGAGATAGAGGAAGAGATAAAACAACAGATAAAGGCATACAGGAACAGGTATATAGAAAAAAATACTCGCACAGTTTGGGATCTTGGGATGACCCGAGTACCCCCCTAGATAGGCACTCACTTCGTTTTATAAATACAATTTTTTTTCATATACACAAAAATTTCAATTGATTCTGTATAGATGGTTCCCTGAATGGAAGGCCCTACTTAAGTTATATTTTCAAAGCATAATCTGTCGGCTTCAAACGAGTTCAAGAGACAAATTTTAAAAAATTTGTCAAACACGTTCGGCCACCAGTAAACCAACGATTGATAAGAATGTGCAGTTCTATATGAACATTGGAATTTGTCATAGTAGATTCAAGCAATTTTTAATTCTCAGCATATTTTTCTCGAAATGTATTTATTTATTTTTGTTTTACAAATTTCTTCTAAATGTGTCAGGCAGATATTTACTTGTCTATTAATATAAAAATAGGTGAGATATGAGAATATAATAGAGTATAGCTTCATTGATTTTATTGATTAGACAAAAAACGCACAGCACTTACTTAATATAAGGGACAAGGTGAACAATATTAAGGGGCCNTTGCCCCAGTGGACAAGATGGGGTGTTCATCTACCCCGTCTCCTTCCTCTGTGATGGGGTGGATGCCTTTTTGCCCAGTCTCCTCCCTCCTTGACACCACACCCTTGGCCATAATCTCCCTGCCCACAAACGCCCTTGCCTAGACACAGTAACAAAAAGGTCTTGCCCAGACTGCAAATCATTCATATGGAGACATGTTTAAAGTCAATTTGTTATGCATCAGTTTCATTAACACTGAGTTAAGTGTATGGACTCGGGTAACACTTGCCACCCACACTCTTTGACCGGGTAGTTTCAGGCTTCTCTGTCCATCAGAGTAGGGACAAAAGTCATACCCCACCTCCCAATGACACTGACGATAGTCGCCATTATTCTTAAAAAAATTTATGGTTAGCCCGCAGTTGTGCGACTTCCAGCTCGGAAAGACAGGCAGGAATTCAACTGAGTGCTTCATTTTCAATTATTGCATCAAAATTTCTATCGTATATTTTCGTTTGAGTGAAACTAAATTTACTGGTCATGATTAAGTTGTACCCATTAGTTAGTCTTATAACAATACTTAATTATATTTTTCAACTCGTATAATTATTTTTTTCCCTCAGAAGCTCTGGCAGCTGCACTGGATGTAGATGTGCCTTTGATGCCAGCAGTAAGTGTCCAATATTTCTGCTGTGTGGCCATGTGATCTGTTCCTCCTGTGTCCTTAACAACGCAAGGAATAAGACTTGTCTTGATTACTTACCGAAGGACGACAATTCCCAGTTAGCCGGAGGCTTCCTCGATAACAAAACTGCATTGGAAGTAAAACAAATGTCTATGGTAAAACGGAGTATAACTTGTATTCCTTCGTCAGTGTCTACTTCTGGACCAATGTCCTCTACAGCAACAATTTCAACGTATACGCCCTCAACTATACCGACGGCTTCAACGTGTTCTCCGTCCAATATACCGACGGCTTCAACGTGTTCTCCGTCCAATATACCGACGGCTTCAACGTGTTCTCCGTCCAATATACCGACGGCTTCAACGTGTTCTCCGTCCAATATACCGACGGCTTTAACGTGTTCTCCGTCCAATATACCGACGGCTTCAACGTTCTCCGTCCAATATACCGACGGCTTCAACGTGTTCTCCGTCCAATATACCGACGGCTTCAACGTGTTCTCCGTCCAATATACTGACGGCTTCAACGTGTTCTCCGTCAACTATACCGACGGCTTCAACGTGTTCTCCGTCAACTATACCGACGGCTTCAACGTGTTCTCCGTCAACTATACCGACGGCTTCAACGTGTTCTCCGTCAACTATACCGACGGCTTCAACGTGTTCTCCGTCAACTATACCGACGGCTTCAACGTGTTCTCCGTCAACTATACCGACGGCTTCAACGTGTTCTCCGTCAACTATACCGACGGCTTCAACGTGTTCTCCGTCAACTATACCGACGGCTTCAACGTGTTCTCCGTCAATACACCGACGGCTTCAACGTGTTCTCCGTCCAATATACGACGGCTTCAACGTGTTCTCCGTCCAATATACCGACGGCTTCAACGTGTTCTCCGTCCAATATACCGACGGCTTCAACGTGTTTTCCGTCCAATATACTGACGGCTTCAACGTGTTTTCCGTCCAATATACCGACGGCTTCAACGTGTTCTCCGTCCAATATACCGACGGCTTCAACGTGTTCTCCGTCCAATATACCGACGGCTTCAGCGTGTTCTCAGTCAACTATACCGACGGCTTCAACGTGTTCTCCGTCAACTATACCGACGGCTTCAACGTGTTCTCCGTCAACTATACCGACGGCTTCAACGTGTTCTCCGTCAACTATACCGACGGCTTCAACGTGTTCTCCGTCAACTATACCGACGGCTTCAACGTGTTCTCCGTCAAATACACCGACGGCTTCAACGTGTTCTCCGTCCAATATACCGACGGCTTCAACGTGTTCTCCGTCCAATATACCGACGGCTTCAACGTGTTCTCCGTCCAATATACTGACGGCTTCAACGTGTTCTCCGTCCAATATACCGACGGCTTCAACGTGTTCTCCGTCCAATATACCGACGGCTTCAACGTGTTCTCCATCCAATATACAGACGGCTTCAACGTGTTCTCCGTCCAATATACCGACGGCTTCAACGTGTTCTCCGTCAACTATACCGACGGCTTCAACGTGTTCTCCGTCCAATATACCGACGGCTTCAACGTGTTTTCCGTCAACTATACCGACGGCTTCAACGTGTTCTCCGTCAACTATACCGACGGCTTCAACGTGTTCTCCGTCAACTATACCGACGGCTTCAACGTGTTCTCCGTCAACTATACCGACGGCTTCAACGTGTTCTCCGTCAACTATACCGACGGCTTCAACGTGTTCTCCGTCAACTATACCGACGGCTTCAACGTGTTCTCCGTCCAATATACCGACGGCTTCAACGTGTTTTCCGTCAACTATACCGACGGCTTCAACGTGTTCTCCGTCAACTATACCGACGGCTTCAACGTGTTCTCCGTCAACTATACCGACGGCTTCAACGTGTTCTCCGTCAACTATACCGACGGCTTCAACGTGTTCTCCGTCAACTATACCGACGGCTTCAACGTGTTCTCCGTCCAATATACCGACGGCTTCAGCGTGTTCTCCGTCCAATATACCGACGGCTTCAACGTGTTCTCCGTCCAATATACCGACGGCTTCAACGTGTTCTCCGTCCAGTATACCGACGGCTTCAACGTGTTCTCCGTCCAATATACCGACGGCTTCAAGTAGTGTGTTACCTACAATAAATACTCCTGCTCTCTCTCCACATTATCTAGTTACAACTTTGACCGCATTCGTCGCCAGTGCTTATCTCCATTCACCAACTACTAGCACTTCCAAGCCACAGTTGGGGCCGTATAATTTTCAACCGTCTTCAGTTCCTGCCATCAGACCAGCGGTGGATTCAGTTCCAACTTCAGCTGGTGGTTGCGACAATATTGGTGCTCCTGCTCACAGCTTACAGGATGTTTCTCCTCAGTTTTTGCATAATCAAGCTTTAGCCCCAAGAGATTGTTTTTCAAAGATCTCCACTGGTGCTCTTGCACGGCCTACGGAGGGTGCCACTGGTGCTCTTGCACGGCCTACGGAGGGTGCCACTGGTGCTCTTGCACGGCCTACGGAGGGTGCCACTGGTGCTCTTGCACGGCCTACGGAGGGTGCCACTGGTGCTCTTGCACGGCCTATGGAGGGTGCCACTGGTGCTCTTGCACGGCCTACGGAGAGTGCCACTGGTGCTCCTGCACGGCCTACGGAGGGTGCCACTGGTGCTCTTGCACGGCCTACGGAGGGTGCCACTGGTGCTCTTGCCCGGCCTACGGAGAGTGCCACTGGTGCTCTTGCCCGGCCTACGGAGGGTGCCACTGGTGCTCTTGCACGGCCTACGGAGGGTGCCACTGGTGCTCTTGCCCGGCCTACGGAGGGTGCCACTGGTGCTCTTGCACGGCCTACGGAGGGTGCCACTGGTGCTCTTGCACGGCCTACGGAGGGTGCCACTGGTGCTCGTGCACGGCCTACGGAGGGTGCCACTGGTACTCGTGCACGGCCTACGGAGGGTGCCACTGGTGCTCGTGCACGGCCTACGGATGGTGCCACTGGTGCTCGTGCACGGCCTACGGAGGGTGCCACTGGTGCACGGCCTACGGAGGGTGCCACTGGTGCTCAGGTACAGCCTGGAGAGGGTGCCATAGACTCTGTACTGTTTGCGAAGCAAACTCTTTCAGCAAAGTTCACAACGAATGCTAATGTCCCGAAAGGTTGCTCAGCAAAAATTGCAAGGCGTAAAGCTCGATCTGCCAAAAAGTCTACCAATTCACCTCAGTCTGGAATGGTTAAACCAGATTCATCACAGGGGAAAATTTCTCCAACTATGCCTCTAACGTCTGTCAAACAGAAACACCACAAAGCAGGAAGTGCAGAGCATTTGGCCAAGATGCAACGGGGTGCTCCTCCAGGTCACCAAGGACTAGGTGGTAACCCCCCTCCAGGTCACCAAGGACGAGGTGGTGATTCCCCTCCAGGTCACCAAGGACGAGGTGGTGATTCCCCTCCAGGTCACAACGGAAATTTTTTTTGTCAAATTGAGCGTGCTGAGGTGGAGATCCGTGTGATTAACATGCCAGAGGCACGCGCTCTTATGGCTCGGCATCCAAACGCACCTACCTTTATAATCGGGCATTCAACATATGATATTCTATTGTGTCTGTGTCCGCAATATTTTACCGTTTTGAAAACATATCCAAGAGGTGCCATCATTATGGCTCAAGATGGCTCGTCAGATGACTCTCCAGCTTAGCTTCAGAAGGATCGCGCACGTCCTTCCACGTAGAATGAAAATAAATATTGTCTTTAGATGTTATCACTATACTTTTACATTTTAGATGAGCAGACAAGAGCTTGCATATCTCAAGTTCGACTTGGCAAAACTTCATCTAGGTTTCAAAGAACTGCTATCGATCAAAGTGAAGCTGGGGTTTCATTCCTACCTATATCCGAACTATTTAGACACAAATCTATGCCATAACTCTACCCCAACCTGCAAGAATATTTCCTGTTTCATCAAAGTAAAGAATCCTTCTGCTGTCTTCAATTGCGTCGATGTACAATGGCTTCCCGACGCAACAAGCACTACTGTTTGCTATAATCGCAGAAGTCGGCAAAATATTGATCCTCCCGTGTTTTACCTTAATCCTCTTTTATGAAAACAAAGACGTTGATAATTAAAACCTCATATTTCAAAACCTTCACATCAATATATCTGCTGTTCCTGTGACTGCCTTCTCTCTGTGGTAAGCGATGCCAGTCTCTCAAATGAATTGTTAACTGATGAAATTTTTTTACTTCCGTCCAGTGGCTGAATTATAAATATTTCGATTTCCACAGAGAAAGAAACTATGGCTTTGATTTGGTATTCTTGATTTAGATGTCTAGAAAAGTTTCCTGGGAAATAACGGACAAGAGCCCTCATAGATACAAAGGCTGCTCTGAATTTATATCTTAGAAATAACAATGCTGTAAATATTTTTTTATTAAAAAAGTAATTAAAATTTCTTTAAACAGCCTAGTGTTAACTTGACATTCATTGCTTTAATATAGTCCTAAAAGAGATGTGTACATCAGTTATTTGTTACCTGATAGATAATTTGCATTTGTGAATTTTATAAGAATTTAATATTGAAATGCTTCCCCCCCCCCTCACAATTTTTCCCCTATTTCTGATAAAAACGTAGGCAATTTCAATAGACTACATAATTTTAATATTGAGCAATTATATTTTCCAAAAATTTATTTTGTTCTTGACATTTTTTGTAATCCAAAAATTTCATTAAAATTTCCCAAGTGTTTCTCTTGTTTCTGCTTATTATAAATTTTATTTACCTTTGCTTTTAATGTAATGCCCTCCCTATCCGGCCCGTTGTCGTCGTGAAGGGGGGCTTGGTGGGGCGGCTGCTGAAGTGTGATGCTCCATGGGTCAGTCCTCTGTCCTTTTGAGGCCTCATACTCCTGCTGCTGTCTTCTCCAATTGTGCTGGATCTCTCTTCCTTTTCCTAGTTTCATTTCTCTCCCCCCCCCCCTCTTCTCATTTTTAATTGCCATTTGCGGCCGACCTTTTGCCAGTTTTGATTATTCTTTTGGACTTCTGTTTTGACGCCCGGGTGTTTTGAGGAGACATACTCTCACCCCGTAGATCTGAGGTACCCAATGTAGCTAGCGAGGGGACGCTTTTATTGTCAATCCTTTTTTCGTCACTAACCTGATCTCGACGTACTGACAGTTCTTAAGGTGGCGTTTGTGGGGCCTATACTCACAGTGGGAGCCGAGTTTGCCGGCTCCCACCTTATGCTAACGTCTCTTATGCTCGCGTGTTGCGCTCTTCCTCTTCTCGTCCTTCCCACCTCCCCCTCACCTGTCGAGGCAGACGACAGGTGAGGGACACTTAGGTGATCCTAGAGCACTAAGGGAGAGACTGGCTCTCCAGGGAGGCAGCGCCCTTTATATTGTCCGGCGGTGATGACTCATCCAGTGTCAACGCCAGGTGGACATCTGGTCAACTTGCAAACTGCTCGTTTATGGCTGGCGGTGACTTTGTGTTGAGCTGCACCACTGTCAGTTGAAGGCGACTAACTGCTTGTTGTGGTGCAAATTACCGGTTAGCAGAGGCCCGGCTTGCCTCTGAGTCGTACCAGGCCGTGCCAGGCCCTGGGGGGTATGGAGAGGTGGCAGGACTGATGACTCATCTGGGCTGGTGTAGATGTATACTTCCAGTGCAGAGGCATTGAAGGTGAAGGGAAAAGGCAGTTTCACTGCTATGCAGGAGATTCACGTGACAGCTCCTCCCCGAAGTCTTTTTCCTAATGCCTGAGATGTCGATGCTGGAAGGAGTGTGGAAGCAGAAGGTTCCACTTGATGAACACGTGATAGTGCGTCTACAACTATGTTGTCTGATCCTTTGATGTAGAAGATCTGGACGTTGTAGTTTTGTAGGTATAAGGCCCAACGAAGTAGACGCTGGTTTGAGAATTGGGCTTGTAGAAAACGAAGAGAATTATGATCGGAATAGATGGTGATGGGTTGGTGTCCTTGAAGGTAAGGTTCATATCGTTGCAAGCATAGGACGAGGCGAGAAGCTCCTTCTCTATAGTGCTGTATTTTTGTTGGTGAGGCTTCAGCTTGTAGCTGTAGTAGCTGACTGGTGGGACTTCTCCCTCTCTTTGCTGCATCAGGACACCCCCAATTCCGGTGCTGCTGGCATCAACTTTAAGGATGAAGGGTTCTTTCACATCTGGAGAGGCGAGAATAGGGTTAGTACAGAGCAAAGTTTCCAGTTGTTCGAAGGTAATGGATTGTGAGTTGGTCCAAATGTATTTCCTTTTAGGGCTGGTAAGAATGATTAAAGGTGTGGCAACTATGCTGAAGTTCTTGCAAAATCTACGGTAGTAAGACGCTAGTCCCAAGAATCTCGTAAGTTGTTTACGAGAAGTGGGCTGTGGATATTTTTGGATGGCTTGAAGATGTATGTCTAAAGGTGCTAAGCTTCCACTGCCTATAACACGACCAAGGTATTGTACTTTACCTTTAGTAAACGTGGACTTGCCCAAATTAATGGTGAGACCAGCCTGGAGAAGCTTGTAGAATAGTCGTTGTAGTCGGTCAAGATGTTCTTCCCACGAGTTGGTTGCTACAACGATGTCGTCCAGGTAGGCATAGGTGTTGTCAAGATCTTGAATGACGAGGTTGACAGCTCGCTGAACAGTATCTGGGGAATTACAAAGTCCAAAAGGAAACCATTCATACCTAAAAAGAGCGAAAGGAGTGATAAAGGCTGAAATATCTTTGGCACGCTCAGTTTTATTTGATAGTAGCCCTTTAAGAGATCTATTTGGAACAAAAAGGTGGCGTTACCTATTGCATCTAAGATGTCGTCGATGGATAAGTAAAGGATAAGTGTCTTTAATGGTAACTGCATTTAACTTCCTATAATCGGTGCACAGCCTTACCTTGCCATATGGTTCCTCCTCCCCATCCGGCCCGTTGGCGTCGTGAGAGGGCTTAGTAGACAGTTGCCGGAGTGTGATGCTCTGTGGGACAGTCCTGTCCTTTTATGGCCTTGCACTCCTGCTGCTGTCTTCTCTAATTATGCTGGATCGCTTTTCCTTTTCATTTTGTTTCGTTTTTCTCCCCCCTCTTCTCCTATCTGCTTGTCGTTTCCTGCCGACCTTTTGCTTGTTTATGATTATTCCTTTGGACTACTACTATTCTGACGCCCGGGTGCTTGAGGAGGCATACTCTTGCACCCGTAGAACTGTAGTACCCAACGTCTCGAGCGAGGGGAACCTTTTATTGTCAATCCCCCTTTCGTCGCTGAACCCGATCTCGACGGACTGACGGTTCTTAAGGTGGCGTTTGTGGGCGTATACTCACGATGCACCCCTAGGGGGCCCTGGCATGATCGGCAATAGCTTCCTGTTGGGAGTCCTGCCTCTAATTGTGGCTCCATGGTGGGTATGGGGGCACATTCGTGAATGAATTTCTCGCTTTTCGTACACATGCCATTTAATATTTCTGTTGTACCCTCTCAAGCTCGTGGGGTGGGCGACCAAGCCCCGGAGTCGGCCTGTATTGGAAGACCAGGCTCTGTAGCTCCCGCTGCATTGGGCCCCGACCTTGCTCTTCCTTTGACCATCCTGACTTCTTCCCCCAGCTCCCCTCCCTCCTCTGTGGTTGGGTCGAGCCTCCAGCCCCCAGTGGTGACCACTTCGTCCCCTGGTGCGGCTAAGTCTCTCGTTGAGACTACTGCGCCTTTTGTCCCCTCTCTCTCAGGGGGTTCTCAACGCCGTCAACGCCATGGCCGCACTCGCTCGTTTCCTTCCTGTACTAATGCGTATCAGGCCTTGTTTAGTCCTGCTTCATGGGCCAAATACTTTGATCTCCTCCCTCTTGATTCCGCGCCTTCTGACGATTTCTCCCTCCATCGGCATCTCGTTGATTCCGTGGATGCGTCGGTCATCTTCAACCCCACTCGTCTCGGTACACGTGTCGTTGCTGCTCCTTCTCAGGATGCAGCTTCCCGCTTGGCTGCCTTATCCTGCCTTGGTGAGATCCCTGTTCGGGTCTCTAAGAACACTCGGTTGAATGCCAGTGTTGGCACTATTCTCCTCCCACCCCATGTTGCAACCGGTGTTCGGAATCTGCAGGACTGCCACGATGACATTCGGCATATCCTTGATGCCCAAGGCCATTCTGTCCTCCAGGTTGACTCGTTTACTCGTCCCCCTCGTGGTCGTCGCCGTCAACCCCTTCGAGTTGTGAAGGTCACCTTTGATGGTAGGACTCTTCCATCCTCTGTCATTCTCGCTGGTGCCAGGTGCTCTGTCCAGGAGTATATTCCTTCTCCTCGACTTTGTAACAAGTGCTGGAGGTTTGGGCATGGTGCCCTCCGCTGCTCTGGGACTGTTTCTCTCTGTCCTTTGTGTGGGGGTGAAGGTCACTCTAAGTCGGAGTGCACTTCTCCCCAGGCTCGCTGCCTCAACTGCGGTGAGGCCCATCCTACCTTCTCCCGTGCCTGTATCCATTACAAGCTTGAGGCGGCCGTCCTCAAATTGAAGCACCGTGAGCGTTTATCTTTTCCTGAGGCGAGACGCCAGGTTCGCCGGCTCCCGCCTTATGCTAACGTCTCTTATGCTCGCGTGTTGCGCTCTTCCTCTCCTCGTCCTTCCCACCTTCCTCCGACTCGGAACCGTTTCCGGGCCTTGGACCCTGATATGCCCACTGCTCCCTCCTCTGTTCCTTTGAGTTCTGTCCCAAAGGGTCCCCCTCCTGGTCCTCTGTCTGGGGTTCCCCTTCTTTCTACCGGTCTGTCGTGTCTCCTGTGTCTTCTTCCTCGTCTCCTCCGATCCTCCTTCCCATCCTCCTCCTCCATCTATTGACTCTCCCGCCGCCTGTCGGTGCAGGCGGATGTCCATCGCTCCTAACGGCCGTCGTGTGTGCTCTCGTTCAGCTTCTCCTGTTGAGACACTGGAATCCGTTGCCCGGTGTAGTTGCTGGGACACCGGTCTCTTTAAGTCCAGCGTAAGCCTGGCTCCTCTCCTCCTCCTCCCCGGCGGGTAAGAAGGCTTCGCTTTCTTCCTCGACCCTACTACTGGCTCTTGCTCCTTCCCTCCATTTCAGTGGTTGCGCCCCCTGTTCCTGCTATGGAGGTTTCTTTGGCCCCTGCTTCCCTTCGGTTGCTGCCCTTGCTGAGGTGCGCTCCCCTCTTTCTACTCCCCCTCTTCCTGCTGTCCTTGACTGCTCCTCTCCGTTGTCTCCTCTTCCTCCGGACCCCGCCCGCCCACCTCTGGTCTGTTCTCCCGCTTCCTTCCCTCCGTCTTTGCTCAGTTTACCCATGCCCCCTAACCCTGACTTTGCTGACCCTGATCCCGACCCTGATATTCTTTAACGTGCTGTGTGCTCTTTCGCCTTTGTTTCTTGTTGTTTTCTGTTGTTGTCCTTTCTCTTCTCGTCGCTGTCTATTCTTCAATGGAACGTTCGAGGTTATTACGCCAATTTCCTCGAACTCAACTTCTAATTTCGCGGTTTTCGCCCCTTTGTGTCTGTCTCCAGGAGCCGATGCTTGGTGCGTCCTGGTCGTTTTCGTGGCTATTCCTTTCTCTCCCCCCCCCCAGCCATTGCTGGGGCTCCTAATTCTTCTGCTCTCTTGATTCGCGCTGATGTTCCCTTTGTTCCTTTACTTTTTCCTTTGCCCTCCATTGTTCTGCTGTCGTATCTTTGTGGGGAAATGGTACACAGTTTGTTCCATTTATCTCCCCCCAGTGTCCCGCTTTCTCTTCCTGATTGAAACACCTCTTGGACTCCTTGCCGGAGCCTGTGCTCCTGCTGGGGACTTCAATTGTCGTCATTCTCTTTGGGGTGACGTTTGACAAATACCCGGGGTCGCCTTCTTGAGCCGTTTCTCCTCTCTTCTTCCCTGTCTCTTCTGAATTCTGGTGAGCCCACTCATTGGACTCTCGGACTCGCCCCTTTCCTCCTTGATCTTTCTCTCTGCTCGTCTTCTCTTTACTTAGATTTCACGTGGCAGGTTCTTGATGACCTCCATGGTAGTGATTATTTCCCTATCCTTGTTTCCTTTTTCTCTTTTTGCCCTTCCCTCTCTTTCCTAGGTGGCAGTTGCTAAAGCGGA
>WNGS01061248.1:3449-18449 GCA_020271785.1 Procambarus virginalis
ACAAATATCCAAGGTTTTGAAGACACGTTTCATAAGACAATAAATCGGTACTTACTAGATTTTTCGAAAGGAGAGCTAGCCACCAAATAATCATTCACATTTTCGTCTATTACGTAGCAAAAAAGCAGGTCTACGGAAGCCTCTCCTTTGAGTTCGAAGCCCAGATCACTCGTTGTCTCTGAAATGATATGAAATTATAAGTACAGTATAAAATTTAAAAACCAAATAATAAATATGATATTTCTCATTCCCAATATTTACCAAATAGTTCTAAATAGATAAAACTACAAATAGTAATTATTGAACTATTACATTAGCTTATAGCTTTTCTGCATTTAAAAAATTTGAATGAATTTGAAATTTTTTAAAGAAAGTTATCAACTGTTTCCATCACCCTAACACCTGCTAAAAAGTATGGTTTCATTAAATATAATGCACAACAATATATGTTACTATCTGTGTATGTAAATGTTTCTCCAGTTACATAAAGCTTACCAGTTCTGTCTTGTCTCGGAGTCTGAGGGAAAGGTTTTGTACTGGGCCTAAACACCGAGGTGCTCGTTGTCCTAGATGATTCTGTCATGAGTGGAAGCATATTAGCATGTATAGAAAATATTTACCAAATAGTTTTAAGCTTCCATCAGAAAATTGGGACCATCAAATGATCTGATGTTCCATCAGAAAATTGGGAACATCAAATGATTTGATATTCCATCACTGAAAAATAAGAACAGCTAAAAAAATGAAATGAAAAAATGAAAAATTAACTATACTCATGAAATGAACAGTATGGTAAACAACACAGCGCAATTCCAATGCAATGTCACACAAAATTATTAAATCGAAATGAAAAAAAATTGAAATCTATGAAAATTCAAACTATCAATGCAATCAGAAATATTGAAATAATATCGTAACATATATAGTGTGGGTTGCTCTTCGTGCAACAGACGGTGCTGTTTTTCAAAAAAGGCATGGTTTTACCTGTCACAAGTGTGGCATCTATACTTATACTCACGAAATGAACGGTATGGTAAACAACATAGCTCAATTGCAATGCAATGTCACAATAACATTTAATAACAATAATAACAATAACATTTAACATTTAAAATATACTTTAAGATATAATCTAGAAGAAAATAAGGACATTGAAACGGTTCATGAACTCGATTTCAATAAAGGACACTATGGGGAACTTTGAAAAAAAAGTTAATGAGCATAATTAGACAGACTTGTTGCTAGGCAGAGGAGTAAATAATGAGAAATATGGCAAATTTTGCAAAATATACAATGAAGGCACACAAATATTCATACCCAAACAAAGCAAAATGCTAGGTAAGAACAAAGCAAAACATTCAATGGGAAAATGTTCTAGGTAATAAAATCCTACACAAGGAAAAGCAAAAACCACTGGATTGTATTGGACCTATTCGTACTAGTGAAGGTTCATATACTGAGGATGACAAAGAAATTAGTGAAATCCTAAAAAAGCAGTATGAGGACATGTTTAGCACTCCGATACAAAGCATGAAAGTGGAGGATCCGGACAACTTATTTATGGGTGATATCCAAACCCCTGTAAATATAACTGATATCAACACGAGTGTGACAGATTTTGAAAGAGAAATTGACAATATGCCCATGCATTCAGCCCCGGGTCCAGACTCACGGAATTCAATATTTATATAGAAATGCAAAGTGCCAGTGCGCACAGGCACTCAGTATAATGTGGAGGAAGAGCTTGGACACGGGGGAGAGAGGCTCTTAAACAGCAGACATAACTCCTCTACACAAGGGGTAACCAAGCATTGGCAAAGAATTATAGGCCAGTTGCACTAACATCCCACATAATACAATTATTTGAGAGTGATCAGGAGTCAGGTTACTAGTTTTATGGAGACCAATGACCTCCACAATCCAGGCCAACATAGATAATTACTCAACTACAATTACTCAACACAAAGCTGCTATTAGGACAATATCCAACTCTGGCCCCAGACATCACTCGGTACCCCTACTCAAATCTCTCAATATGTTAGATATTAAGTCACTGCACATTCTCTCATGTGTATTATACATATATAAAACGCTGAACTGTAATGCCAATCCTGACCTCAAAAGCTACATTGAAAGCTGTAACAGAACCCATGAGCACCACACCAGAAATAAATACAGTTTTGATATTCCAAGAGTACGACTTAACCAAACTAGAAATGCTCTACAAATCAAGGGACCCAGAATGTGGAATGACCTTCCCAACCATGTTAAAGACTGTACCTTTCTCAACCAGTTTAAGATTAAAACTAAACACTACCTGATAAACTCCCTGTAACCTACCTTACCCCTCTATTGTCAACCCATGTCTTATTTTTTTTTTTATTCAACGCTGTTTGTCTACATATTGTATTTGTGCTGCTTTTCAGTCATTCCCTTCCCCCCCTTTTTTTTTGTACCTTTATTTGTATCTGTTCTCAAACCATTTTATTCTTTTTGTCCAATTAGTATTAAGTTTTAGATATTAATGTTTTCTTGCCCGAAACGCATTGCGTAATAGTGGCTTTAGGCATTGTATGTACTAGCTCTATCTATAAATTGATCCACTTATGTAAAATCTCTCTATGTATGTACCTTTCCTGAATAAACATATTTATATTTATTTATTTATTTAGATTTAGAGCAGGAAGATATTGAAATATCTCTCACAGCTATCTCTCATGTCCTCTACTTGTACAGTACAGCTACTTGACCATTGCGACAAAATCACTGAGATATGAGATAATGATGATACTAACCTCATCTACTCAGACTCCAACCCACTCATATTAAATAATGATGTAAGCAATAAATAAAAAAAAATCCACTTATGAATGTCAACCAACAAACAAACTCACACTAAACATAGAAAGGACCTACAACATCTTACTTGGGAGCAAATCAACAAATGCAATTCATCTACAGTTAGACAATGTTAACATCAGAAATAAAAAAGATGGTAAGTTCCTTGGTTTATACTTAGATCTGCCCGAAACGCTATGAGTGCTAGTTGCTTTACAAGAATGTATAACTTCAAGTCACTGTACTCTCCCCCAATGTACCTTCTTGTATATAAAGAAAAAATAAATAAATAAACAAACTCATAATAAATCAGTACTTACTAAATTTGTCTATTACGTAGCAAAGAAGCAGGTCTACGGAAGGCTTTTCTGTTGAGTTCGAAGCCCAGATTACTCGTGGTCTCTGAAATAAGGTAAGATTATAAGTATAAAATTTATAAAACCAAGTAATAAATCCGGTATTGCTCAATTTCAGATGCAGACGTACTGAATGATATATCAGACTGTCAGCATGGTATTCGATCTGGAAGGTCCAGTGTAACGAATTTACTCAGTTTCTATGATCGAGCCACAGAGATCTATAAAGAATTCTGATCAAGAAAAAGATCTAGGGGTGGTTTTAGATATAGAAAACTATAACCTGAGGATCATATTAAGAACATTGTGCGAGGGGCCTATGCTACACTTTCTAACTTTAGAATTGCTTTTAATACATAGGTCAAAAAGTTTTAATACATAGGTCAAAAAGTTTTAAAAGTTCCAGGAGAGCAGCCCAGTGTGTCCCCAAAGAAAGCTCTCCAGAAAAATGGATTAATAATAAAGTGACTTTGCAAAGGAAGAATTTGAGTTAAAACTAATGTAGAAATATGACCAAACCTAACCTACCCTGATAATTTTGGCAAACCCAATAGCTGATAGTACATGATAGATTTTAGAACAGGAAGATCATGACTCTCACAATTACTTGACCTCTATGACAAACCATGAAAATTACCTCTGCTGAAGAAATTGAAAAGTTGCAAGCAGATGTTAATGTTAATAAAGTTTTTAACTGGGCAGAAGAAAATAACATGATGTATGTTTAACAGTGATAATTTCCAAATACTAAGGTGCAGTCAAAATAAAGAAATCAAACATTATACAGGCAACCTAGTTTAGATCCAAACTAAACCTCTTATCAAGTATCTATGACAATCATCACTTTAATGATCAAAATTGCAGATTTTATACTATAAAGATCAGATTTCCAGAGTTGTTCAACATCCTCCAGTGAGTACTGTATAAGAAATATTGCCGGAACAACCATGGACATCTTCAAGAGAAAACTAGATCGTTTTCTAAATGAAATGCCGGACCAACTGGGCTCACGGACCAACCGGGCCAACTTAAATTTATCTGTTGATTAGCCCTTGTGTTGCTCAGCGCTAATTAGCATTTGTCACCCACAGGTGCATACCCAAAAAAAAAAAAAAATAATTTTTTCTTCTTAATCTGTTAATTTGTGTTCTCTGTTCACAGGAAAAATAATAAAAAAATTGTAAGTGGCATATATTGCCACTATATTACAGTCAGGGATCTTCTGTAATAATATCAAAGCTAAATAATAACATGAACATGTATATTACGGCATTTTTAGGCGATGCTGTGGTCACAAGCTGAACAGCAGTGCTGCGAGCTCATGCTGCATGCGTCAGGCTTGGAGGCTCACTCAATACTGAGGCCCCTCACACCCGGGAATTTGGCCCACGATTTAAAAAAAAATGGCATCTGTTTACAAGAGCCCTGATGAAGGTGAGGTGAACCCCGTGTATCCGCAGGCCGTTTAAATCTTGCATAGTACTCCAATACATCATACGATGGGATACACAATTTATAGCAAGTCACTCAACCCATCACATGATGTGTTGCACAACTTAAGGGTTAAGGACCTGCCCAAAGCCCTATGGGTGGTAATTGTTTTACAAGAATTTAAACATATTAATGCTATGTACTCTCATAACCCATAATGTATATATTGTATATATATATATATATATATATATATATATATTATATATATATATATATATATATATATATATATATATATATATATATATATATATATATATATATATATAATATATATATATATATATATATATATATATATATATATATATAAATATATATATATATATATATATATATATATATAATATATATATATATATATATATATATATATATATATATATATATATATATATATATATATATATATATATATATATATAAGTAAATAAATAAATAAATGTGCATAGGACGCTACAAACGGGTGCTAAACATTTCAAGTATACTGAATGCGGGCCAAAGATTCAGAAAACGTTCCAGTACAATAAGTCACATGATTGTGCATACGGATGATAAACCTCATGAATGTCCCGAGTGTGGCAAGGGATTCAGTTGTTTGCGACTTATACAAACTCACAGGATGGTGCATACAGCTGATAAACCTCTCGTGTATCATGAGTGTGGAAAAGCTTCAGATGGTGCATTCAGATGATGAACATTACCTAGTTCCTTCATCTGGGAAGAATGAAGGCATATTGGTGCATTCGGGTGATAAAAACTAACTACTGTAGTTCAATTGATCAACAGACTGTATATTATATGCAGACTGTATGTGGGACTGCGGGCCACTCCACACAACAGCCTGGTGGACCAAGCTCCACCAGGCCTAAAGCACAAAGTGGTCCACTGGCACCGGCAACTTCAACCAAAAACTAATCTAGGCTTTCTTTCATTATTATTGTAGAGAAAATTCAAGATATGTTTACATATTTAGTCAAAGTCAAAGTTACTTTATTTTACCTTATACATAGCATAATGTTTGTGCTATGTATAAGCTCAAAGAATGTTGAGATTGTTCTCAACAGTTCTTTGAGCTGAGTTCTCAAAGATTCTCAAAATGTTCTCAAAGATTACTAAAAATGATTGAATTAGACTAGACTACAGTAAATTGGCAATCTTAACCTTGTATCTGTTTCCACCAATCTTGTTCAGTACATGCTTCAACATATCAGCTTGATATGCAAATATAAACACTTATATCCATATACAGTATATACACATACATATATAATACAAAAACTATCAAATTTACTTACTTAATATTACATTGCAAATATTCAAGGTTATGAAGACACTTTTCTTCTTGCACCACAAAGCAAAGGGCTCTATCTTCTTCATCATTCATCTCACTGTGTCATTACAATTTGCACCTCCCAACTACCTTGATGTGCTTCCTTGAGGTGCTTCCCGGGCTTAGCGTCCCCGCGGCCCGGTCGTCGACCAGGCCTCCACGTCGACTGTCCTCGACTAGGACAGCATGTGTACCTGTTACAATAATGCATAAACTTTAAGGCAATAGAGTATAATGCATGTCTTTCAATCTCAACATTAGATTTTATAACTTTCTAATGTAATAAATTAATAATGTAATATTAAACTATTTTCTTTTTAACTGTTAGAAAAAATCAATTAGATATATAAAAAGAAAAAAAAGATTACATGGATAGTAAAATCTGGATTCCCAACTACAATTTATATAGATGTGATAGAGAAACTAGGTCAAATGGAGGAGTAGGTCTGTATATTAAACAGCACCTGATATGCACAGAGCTACTAAGCAATGTTAAGAGTCACATGCTAATACATTTAGGCAATAAACCTCATGAATGTTTAAAATGTGGAAAAAGATTCAGTCAACCTGCTCATATTAAGGTTCACATGATGGTGCATTTGGGTTTTAAACCGTATGAGTATCCAGAATGTGGGAAAAGATTTAGTCAACTTTCTCATGTGAAGACTCACATGATCGTGCATACAGGTGACAAACCTTATGAATGTCCAGAGCGTGGGAATGGATTTGGTCAACTGGGACATACGAATAATGATTTTCGTCCTTTTCCGTTACTAGTAATTTTTTTTTAATTTTCTTACAATACACCTATTAACATTTTTAAATTTTTATACAAATTACCAAATAAAATTTATCTGCAATTAAGAATCTGTCCAAAGCCCTATGGGTGTTAATTGCTTTACAAGAATTTAAAAATATCAATGCTTTGTACTCAAACCTAATGTACCTTCTAGTATATATATATATATATATATATATATATATATATATATATATATATATATATATATATATATATATATATATATATATATATATATATATATATATATATATATATACGGTTGCTAAAGATTGATACATACGGTTGCTAAACATTTCAAGTGCACTGAATGTGGGGAAAAGATTCAGAAAGAGCAGAGTGGCCTGCGGGCCGCTCCAAGCAACAGCCTGGTGGACCAACCTCCACCAGGCCCAAAGCCAAAAGTGGTCTACTGGGACCAGGGATTAAATGCTACCAGCTAGGACAAAGGAAGTTTAGGACTACAGTGTATAGCAAATACCTGCTATGGGACCAGGGATTAAATGCTACCAGCTAGGACAAAGGAAGTTTAGGACTACAGTGTATAGCAAAATATAGTTAAATGTATTAAATTAAATTTATGTAATGTACAATTTTTAATTAATGTTAATTAATGTTCATTTATAATTAATGTAATGTACAAAATTATTTAATGTACCATAGCAAATATTTATTTATTTTTATTTATTTACTTATTTATATACAAGAAGGTACATTGGGTTTGTGAGAATACATAGCATAGTATTTACAATCTTATAAAGCCACTAGCTCTGACTGATTACATTGACAGCTTGATTGGTAATTTAAACAAGAATAATAGGCACCATACAGAAGATTGATAGCACATATAAGAAGCCCACCACACACTACAACCACCACCACACACTACTGTTATTATCTCACTCTACAACCTCCACCACACACTACCACCACACACTACAACCACCACCACACACTACTGTTATTATCTCACTCTACAACCTCCACCACACACTACAACCACCACCACACACTACTGTTATTATCTCACTCTACAACCTCCATCACACACTACCACCACACATTACAACCTCCACCACACACTACCACCACCACCTCACACTACAACTACCACCACACATTACAACCTCCACCACCACCTCACACTACAACCACCACCACACATTACAACCTCCACCATTACATATAACATCCACCACCACACATTACAACCACCACCACACACTACAACCACCACCACACACTACAACCCCCCTGCACACACTACCACCACCACCACACACTACAACCACCACCACACACTCCTACCATCACCACACACTACAATCACCACCACACACTAACAACCAATATTACACATTACAACCACCACCACCACAAACTATAGACCAATATCAAACCTATACCCATACTATCAAAACAGTCTCCAACACCGGACCATGCCATCACATTTTAACCACCACAAAGCCCACAAATACGTCAACATCAACCAGCATTACACCGTCTAACATACTCTGTCAGATGTAACAGCTAAATTTGTGAATTCAAGATCAATTCTATTGTATAACACAGTGTTAGTACGAGAAAAATGTTACTTACATTCGAAGCCGTGTTTTAAAATGGCGGGGATCTTGTTGTACTGACGCTCGACACTGAGTGTTCGTTTGCGTATGATGAACGTGTGACAATTTACTACAACAATTATTTAATTATTCTTATTCATTATTTTACTATTTTTAGGATACATGAAATTTCCAACTTATTTATACACAATAATATAATTGCAATGTCATACCCTTATATATTTTGGAAAATACAATGCCATGAACGAAGTCAAAGTCAAGTCGAAGTCAAAGTCATTGGCCGTACGTATTAGTCATTTTTTTCTAACAAACGATAGGGGATACAAGTCACTCCGTACATTGACAACATTGCACACTAATATATTTACAACTTCGGACACCAGCTTTCGACGTTTCGCATATGTGTACGTGTTCCATATTAAAACGACAATATAATGCTATTAACAAATAAAATCTTCTACTTAACAAGCATATAGTTATTAAATGAAGTTTAGTGATGTAATAGACATAATCCGGAGTTGGTAAGGACGCCGCCTGCCAGCGTAAACACAACACACCCGAATGCCCACAAACACGATACAACGCACAAAACACAACACTTCTGTCAGTTTTTGGATAAACTCCTTTTATATTTATTATGTGATAGTTATACTTGTATAAAATTATAACTATTATAGGTAAGCGCCTAATATTTAATATTAATCAATAAAAAAGTAGTCAGAAGCCACACGCCTGTCTGTACATGTCTTTTATGTAAAAGTATTTTGGGCGCTCATGTACTTGTGCGCTAGCTGGCGTTCACAACTGTTCTCGCCTACAAGCATTAGAATTAAACAAATGAATTTATTTTTTCATTTATATACAAGAAGAGAAGGCTACCCTTGAGTCTGTAATATTCATCTGATCACTGGTCTCCCATTTGGTCCTCATTGCTTTATCTTACTATTATTGAATGTCAATAACTGTATTATGCAATTTCAATTTCTTCTATTTCTTTCTTTATTATGCACCCCATACCCATCTCGTGGGCGGTGGTGTAAAGGATTACAGAGGCACATAATCGGTTCAGGAACTGAACCCTCTAGTTCGTTTAGCTAAGCAAATAACAATGTTTGACGCTAATAACAAAATTATCAATGTTGTATACACATGTACACACCTTCATACATACATGTATATATATATATATATATATATATATATATATATATATATATATATATATATATATATATATATATATATATATATATATATATATATATATATATAGTATACACATATACATACACATACATATCTAATCACCCACACAAATACACACATCAATAATCTTTGTGTCACAAATGACACAAAGAGGTGTCACAAGTTACATTACAAGAGGCTCACAACAGTCACTATACAAGGCACTTTACATCTATAGAGAGTCACACAGTTACTAGTCTTGCTGCACACCCACCCAACTGGGCGGCAGCTCTACAGTCATGTGCATGCATTACCTACAGTAAGCAAATTTTGGATACTTCGCTAAGATTTCGAGCAGCACATCATTATGAATGAAGTACTTACACATTTCATTATGCAACTTTAATAAAGTTGTCCTTCAGCATTTTGTGGTGTTCAGCTACCCTTATCTTCTGTATGTTCCTCACATTACCAGTATACACAAACATTGACATGTAGGGATATAGACTCTCAGGTAAGTTAGTAATTTAAATGCACAGTAGCAGTCCTAGGCGTTCAATCCCCGACCGCCGTTCAAGTGCAGGTTTGGCACCATTCCTCTCCATCCCATCCCAAATCCTTAGTGTTATGAACTATAGTGGGCTTGCTATGGGGAACTGGTACTATTAAGGGGTAAGGGTAAGTAGAATAGAGGTATCAAGATATGGGAGAATCAAAAGGCCCGGCCCCCAAAATAAAATATCCAGTAATAAATGCTTGCTACTAAACCCGGTTAGTCTAGGAATAGATTATTGTACTCCCACACAGGAACAAGGGATACTCTGTTCAAACTTACTTATTTATTAACCCCTTAACACCCCCATACACAATCACACCAATAACAATTTAATACTAACTTTACCACACAATCTTACGTTAAAAGCCTTGGTCCACATAGACAGGATACAAGGTTTTACACTGAAAGCAAGCTAGGGTAAAGCTCTACTATAAAACACTTGAGTCAGCTTAGGGTAGGGGACCACGTGGTTACACTGGGACCCCCATTAGCATAGCAGGTAAGATAAATCACTTAAAAAACACTTACTACACCCCAGGTATACTACTCTACACATATAACGATAGGTATGCCACAATATAACCATAAAAATAGCAAAGAAGACTTAACCAGACGAAGATACAGAAATAAATAAAGAAGAGGAAGGAGAGGCACTTCCTTCCACCACAACCAGTCAGCAGAGAAGGAGCAGTCTCTCGTCTCCTCCTCCGTGGACTAATGCTGCCGGCAGACTGTTCAACTAATCATACCGGCGCCCGATACAAAGTTTACTCAGGTTTACTTTACAAATGATTAGACAGTATTAGTAAACATAGTTGGTGCCTATTTTTTTATTTAATAATCAACCCCAAGCTCAATCTTTAAATACTCTTCGAGAGACATGACTAATCTTACGACTGGCAGGGAAGATACGACAAATGCCACTCGCAATGCGTTTTTACTCTATGGTAGCTCAATAAGCTCAAATTTTGACCTCTGGTTTCCCTCTAAAGAACCCAGAGTCGTAACACTCCTCCCCCCTTCAGAGAAAAAAAAATGTGACTACTAGAATAGTAGTCATATTTTTTTGTAAGAGTATACAGAATAAAATGGACATCCATGACATAATAGAAAATCAACCAAACAACAATTTCTCTGTCAAAAAAAAATTACAAGGGAATTCTCTGAAAGAAAAAACATACACAAAACAAAACAAAAAAAACAAAAGGAAGTAAATAAATTGGACACGGGATATTTAATGTCACAGGAGAACCTAAAAAAAAATAACTAAAGCATGACATTTGGTATGGCTTCCTGCGGCTCAGATGAATGTTACTCAGGCAAGCGGGACAGAGCGTCGGCTATCACGTTGAGCCGGCCCGGTAGGTGGATAATAGATAGATTAAAGTCCTGTAGGTACAATGCCCACCTGAGGATGCGTTTATTTTTCTGCTTCATCTGATTCATGAAAACTAATGGGTTATGGTCCGTGTACACTTCCACTATATTACCTGTGAGGTACACTTCGAACTTTTTGCAAGTTAGCACTAGCGCCAACGCCTCTTTCTCTATCACCGAATAATTGCGCTGCGCCTTGTCAAATTTCACAGAGTAATAATATACTGGGTGTTCCACTTTATCATCCCCAGTTTGCAACAACACTGCACCAGCACCCGAGTCAGACGCGTCAACTTGAATTTTAAACGGACGGTCGAACCTTGGACTAGCAAGCACTGGGGCGGAAGCTAAGATCAATTTCAAGTTTTTAAATGCCTCTGCACAGTCCGATGACCACTTAAATTTAACGGCCTTCCGCAACAAATCTGTGAGAGGAGTGGCCACACTGGAAAAGTTCTGACAAAAGCGTCGGTAGTACGCACACATACCGATAAATCGTTGAATGTCCTTTTTAGACCTGAGCACTGGATAGTCCAGAATAGCACTAATTTTGTCTTGTCGAGGTAACACTTTTCCTTGGCCCACTTCATAACCGAGGTACGTCACTGTGCCTTGGCCAAAATGACACTTTTTAGCATTTAAGGTTAGATTTGCATGTTTCAACACTGTGAACAACTGGCGTAACCTAGCTATGTGGTCAGCCCAATTAATATCAAAGAGCACAATATCATCTAAATACGCCCGACAATTTGGCACATTAGCGAGCAAAGAGTTCATTAGCCTCTGGAACGTGGCAGGGGCATTACGCAAGCCGAATGGTAACACTTGATACTCAAACACACCCTCGGGTGTCACAAACGCCGTTAGTTGTTTAGCACGTTCAGTGAGAGGGATTTGATAGTACCCTCTCGAGAGATCGAACTTAGATACATACGTGGCGTTCCCGATTTCGTCGATACAGTCCTCGAGACGTGGCAACGGATAGGCGTCCACTATGGTCGCCTTGTTGAGCTGCCGATAATCGGTGCATAATCGCCAGGAGCCATCTGGTTTGGGGACCAAAAGGCAGGGCGAGCACCAAGAGCCCTGGCTCGGCCTGATGAGGCCGTGCTGGAGCAAGAAGTCGACCTCCTTACGGACGATGGCCTTCTTTTCCGGACTCATCCGATAGGGTTGAAGGCGAATGGGGGTGTAGTCCGTCAACTCGACATCATGGTAAATGGCATCAGTCTGGGTCGGGACCTCCCCGAACAGACTGGAGAATTCGTCAAGCAACGACTGCACCTCGTCACGTTGGGACATCTGCAAATGGGACAGTCCCTCCTCCACAGCATTCACAGAACTAGAATTAGTGAGAATGAGATTAGTTGGGTCCCCAGAACAATCATCCCCTCCCTCACTGGAAATGGAAACATTGGTTAGTGCAATGGGCCTGGGGCCCTGGAACTTCTTCAGCCGATTCACGTGTACGAGCATTACCTGTTTACGCTTATCAGAGTGTCTCACTTTGTACGTGAGGTCCCCAGTCTTCTCTGTCACAATGTAGGGGCCCTCGTACTTGTGGGACATAGTGCTCCCCAGTCGAGGCTTTAGTACCAGGACAGGGTCACCGGGCTGAAATACCCGCAACTTAGCCTTGGCATCGTTCCGTTCTTTCATATCTTCTTGGACCTTCCCAAGATACTTTAGTGCAGCAGCCTTGCAGTCCTTGAGTCTCTGGTGGTGTTGCGCAAAGAAAGCCGAACCTTCGGTTAACGTTACGTTCCCTAACAGATTCTCCTGTAACATTTGCAAGGGTCCACGAACTTTATGGCCAAAGACTAACTCAAAAGGAGAGCAACCCAGTGAACTTTGCAACCCCTCCCTAGCAGCAAACAAAACATACGGCAAGTTCTCGTCCCAGAAGGTATGGGAACTCTCGCACGATGTCTTCAACATCTGCTTCAGAGTTAGATGGAACCTTTCAATGACCCCCTGACTCTGTGGATGGTATGGGCTGGAAACCTTATGAGTTATTCCATGGTCCTTACAAAATTGTGCAAAAATATCAGACTTAAAGTTAGTACCATTGTCAGTCTGCACAACCCGAGGCAGTCCAAAAGTGGAAAAAAATTGCAACATACGAGCAACAACAGTCTTTGCTCGGATGTTCCTTACAGCAAAAGCCTCTGGGTAACGAGTCGTGATACACATCATCGTAATTAGATAAATATTACCAGACTTAGTTCTAGGTAATGGACCAACACAGTCCATTACCACATGAGAAAATGGTTCCTCCGGCACGACAATAGGCTTAAGAGGAGCTTTAGGTGGAGTCTGGTTTGGTTTCCCAACAAGTTGACATGCAATACATGCATTACAAAATTTTGCCACATCGCTTTTCAGCTTGGGCCAGAAAAAGTACTTGCAGATTTTGTGATACGTAATATTAATGCCTTGATGTCCCCCCATAGGATCATCATGGGCAGCTGACAAAACTCTTTCTCTATAGCAGGTCGGCAACATAACCTGGTGGACTACCTCCCACTCATTTGACAAGGGAGCACTCTGAGGTCTCCATTTTCTCATCAAAATCCGATCATTGTAGTAGTACCCAGTTGCTGCGTCTACAATTTCCTCCCTAGAGACGGCTGTCTCGTGACAATCTGCAAGACTGGGGTCAGCTTTCTGTAACTCACTCAAGGAGGCGTCCAGGCCTTGGTCAGATGTCATTGGCCGAGGCTCAACAGTGTTCTCCTCCACCTCCCCACTACTCTCGGTAGGCGGGGGTGGCAGGCTCTCCACAATGTCCTCGGCCCCGTCATCGAGTCGGGCCATGAATGTGTCCGCAAGGTCCACTGGGCTTTCACCACTCGGAAGGTCCCTCGTGTCCTTGGGATTTACCACCTTGGCAAGCACCGGGCTGCCCTTACATTTAAGTCCCATAGACCTAGTCACCACGCACGCAGGGTACACAACATTATCCTCTGCGGTGGGTGAATCCAGGCAAACCTTTGGGGTAGGCAACATAATAGGCAGTCTGGAGTCCCCTACCTTATCCCCGGCTAAATCATTACCCAATATTACATCAACATTAGGGAAAGGTAGGTACGAAGTGACTCCGACTGTACAAATACCCTTGTGGAAATCAGATTCCAGGGTAACCTTACGGAGGGGTACTGCTCGAGTATCACTAGTGACACCCTCGACCAGTACCACCTCTCCAGTGTCGAGAGTAGTTCTTTCAATATTTTCCAGTATTTAAAAATACTGGAAATATTGAAAGATATTAATCCAGATATTAATTAATAGTACAGCTTCTAGCTCTACAAGCGGCAATATAAAATAGAGAATAGGCGATTGTTTTCACTCATAGTGTAATAAACCCACGGACCCATCCACCCACCCGCTGAAGCCGTAAATGCCAAGATATTACTTCCGTTTAAAATTAAGCTGGAAAAATCCTCAGGTATCTGGAGGATGTGGGAGCCCTTTGA
>WNGS01061261.1:3716-24462 GCA_020271785.1 Procambarus virginalis
TGCGCTACTTCCCCCTTTACCTACAAACTTATAAACTTTTAATTCCTCCCCTTATCAGGCGGCCAATCTGGTCGCTCCATATATCAACAGACTCCCTGCATCTCACATAATCATTATGTCCTACATAATATGACTCTTAATAATGGATGTGGGGAGAAATTGGAGGGGTGACTCCGTAACAGTGAGTACACCCATACTAGGTAAGTACACCCATACTCCCCCATATTATAATCACTTTCGTGCAACCGGCGCGCCACCCCTCAACTAAACGATTTGGGTCCCCAGCTTCACGGGAGTGCGCGTTAATTCCGAAATTGATACTTTCTTCACGTTGGTCACCCTCATTTCTCGTCCTACGAGATTAATTTGGTATCATTGTGTTCCGCACTAAATTCTCTACAGCACTAAATCCATATAAACTCAAAGGCTCCGCGAATTACCCGCATCAAACAGAGAACGTGCGAACGATTTACCCAGGAGCGCCTCAAAAGCGATAAAAATGTGGTTCATACATCTTTTCTCTTATCACCTCATTTTTTGTCCCTAGATCTTTCATTTTGGTATCAGGGGGTTCGCAATATATCTCTAAGAGACATAACATTAAAATACAAAAACCTGGTGTCAGGCTCCAAACCGCCCGGCGAGTTGAAGACTGCCTGCGTTAGCTGGGAGTGATCGACCAGACCCCTTTCCTCACACTCCACTCACCATTCCTGGACCACAAATTGTTATTATTATTACTTGTTGCTAATCTCAATTGTCGTGTTGCAGCGCTCATTTAGGTATGATATTGTTCCTAATAGAATGCTTTAAATGGATATGTGCATATAACGCGTGGGCCACATTGAAAAATTGCCAGTACAATACGCAAAATATGTAACAAAAAATATACAAATAATACAATTTTTTGTACTTTCCACCTCAGTGTTGTGTTGAACATGACATATGCGTGTAGGGAAGACATTGGCACGCACTTTTTAAAACCAGTCCCAAAAAAATCGAAGAAAAACTTATTTTTTGTGATTATTTTAGTGGATGATGCAGCATTGCGTCATGCCCGTGATTACCAACAGTAAACAGACAACGCAGCATTGCGTCATCCCGGCGGGCGAAAGTGCTAGGTAAGTACACTCATACTTTCCCATACTAGGTGAGTACACCCAATACTCACCATACTTAGTTGAATTACACCCATACTCACCACCATATTTTTTTTTTACAAGAGTTGTTACATTCATTGTACAGCCCTAGTACGCGTACGTTTTCCGGCAGGTCACTGGAATACGATCCCCGCCCGAAGACTCGTTTTTCATCCAATACATCTTTCTGTTGCGTTAAACAGAGCTACAGTTAAGGAATTTGCTCCCAGTAAAATCCATCCCCGGCCCAGGAACGCACCCATGCAGAGCGCTCGCGGACGCCAGGCGAGTGTCTTACCACACACCAAGGAGACTTGCAAAATATTATCTCCACATATGTTAACCCAAATAGATTAATTGCAACATCACTGATGGCTGATAACCTTTCTGTCTAACCCCCCTGATGAGTTGTTAAATTTCCTCTGTGTAAACACTGATTAGTTGGTAAACTATCTGTGATACAGTGATGAGTTTGCCAACCTGCTTTTTTTTTTTTTTTTTTTTGCAGGGATATTCCTGCGCGTGCCCTAGCCTCTGGGCTGGCCACTAAGTTCGCTTGTTTCTGTGTTACTTAGGCGGAGTATGAGTATGTATTACTCGTATGGTTGCTTTAGTAAGATGTTGCCATATATGTTTAACAACTTCTTCTGCTCTGTTGAATTGAAGGTGAAATTTTAATGGGTTTGTAACTGTACGCTGTGTTAGATAATTTCCAGTGGTCTGTTGTGGAATTTATCCACAGTGTTGACATTTCATCTCATCTTCAGGAACCTTAGCCTATTTTTCATGTACATGGGTATCCAAGCCTGTTGTGATGTAAGTGTACTTCTTTTGCCCTACTGCTCCATTCTAAACATAAGTGGGTTCGTAGTTGGCTGAATTCATGTACCAAACCCGCAATTCGAGAGGTTGCAACAGCTGAGTTGTGTAACTGTACCAACTTTTGCAGTGCTGCTTTTCTAATTACTTTCTTAACCTGTGACAGACTCTGTGGTAGGCAATGTCTGCATTTTTCGTCTTTCTCTTAGTTTGCAGTTTTGCAGCTTTCGTCCTGCAATGTCATTTACTATGATTCCCACATGACTTTGCACCCAGTTGATAAGTACCATCGGCCTTGTCGGTTGAGTTGTGTTTTGCATTAATGATAGGACAGTTGTAATCAGATGTATGCTATCACATATGCGGTCTTGTTGAAAGGTTTCAATGGCGGTTCTCGAACTTTCGTTTACACTGATGAGTTTGGCAACCGTTTTCTGGTTAACACTGATGAGTTGGTAACCTTTTCTGTTTTAACACTGATGAGTGGCAACCTTTCTGTTCTAACACTGATGGTTTTGCACCTTCTGTGTTAACAAACGATGAGTTGGCAACCTTTCTGTGTTAACATTGATGAGTTGGCAACCTGTGTTAACATTGATTAGTTTGCAACCTCTGTGTTTACCTGATGATTGGCACCTCTGTGTTTTACAATGATGAGTTTTTTTGCAACCTCTTTGTTTTACACTGATGAGTTGGCACCTTTCTGTGGGTCCAGTGATAGTTTGGCAACCTCGTGTTTTTTACAACTGATGAGTTGGCAACCTCTGTGTTTACACTGATGGTTGGCACTCGGTGTGTTAACAGAGATGAGTTGGCAACTCTCTGTGCTAAACTGATGAGTTGGCACCTCTGTTTAACACTGATGATTTGGCACTCTCTGTGTTAATACAGATGAGTTGGCAACCTCTGTGTTAACACTGATGGATTGTGCAACTCTGTGTTAACACCTGAGTTGGCAACCTCTATGTTAACACTGAAGTTTGGCGCACCCTGTGGGACACTTATGAGTTGGCAACCTCTGTGTTATACACTGATGAGTTTTGGAACCTTTCATGTTTTAACACCTGATAGTTGGCAACCTTTCTGTGCTTTACACTGATGGGTTGGCAACCTCTGTGTTTACACGATGATTGGCAACCTCTGTGTTAACATGATGGTTGGCAACCTTTCTGTGTTAACACGTGATTAGTTGGCAACCCTCTGTGTGTTTACACTGATGAGTTGGCAACCACCCATTCTGTGTTACAACGATGAGTTGGCAACCTCTGTGTTAACACTGATAGTTGGCAACCTCTTGTTAACACTGATGGTTGGCAACTCTCTGTGTTAACACAGATGAGTTGGCAACCTTCTGTGTTAACACGATGAGTTGTGCACCTTTTCTGTCTATCACTTATGATTGGTGTGAACTTATACATGGGTGGAAGACGTGGACATGAGTCTGGCTGGCACGAACTAAATCCAAGGAGTGAAGACATGAGATGAGTGTTGTAGGCACGAACTGTACACAAGGAGGAATATAAGACATGAGTCTGCTGGCACGAAGTATACACATGGAGGAAGACAGGACATGAGTCTGCTGGCACGATATACACAAGGAGGAAGACAGGACATGAGTCTGCTGGCACTAACTATACACAAGGAGAAAGATATGACAATGAGGGAACTTTATATAAAAATGAAGTCTACTGTTATATAAAGAACATATATATAAAACTATTAATGAAAGTGTATAATCTTACCCATCAGTTGAGCCCCAGAAGGGTGGCCCTCTGGGCATAAGTTCTCCAGTGACCCAGGTCCACACGCCCTCCACAGCCTCGTCCGTCCCTCCCACCCACACGCCAACTGCTGCATTTTCTTTATCTGTAAAATGTAACGCTGTAGCTGTGTATTTTGTAACATTTCACATTAGTTATGTGAAGCTTCGAAGCCCATTGCTCTTTGTACCTTGCTTCCTCTGTGTACTGTCTGTGTAAAGGCAATGACTGACTGCATAACCCGTCAGAACCTACAGTTTGCGGTTGTTGAAGCAAAACAACAAACAGTGGGGCATGCCAACGGTCCAGCAACTTTTTCTGATGCAACAATACTTCAGGCAGTATTTTATATTATGGATTTGATGAATTTATTTTTCTGAATACACTTTCCTTCATATAATTCGTTGCTATATAGCTTTCTTAATTTCTTCATATAACATTGTTGTATGACACTGAATGTCACTGGTAATTACGGTTTTAGCCTCGGTTATAATTTTGTTTAACGAGTTAAGATTGGTGTCTGCATCATAATAGAGTATCGAGTTGTAACTGTGGGGAGGATTTTTGGATAGATTGCTTGTGCAGACGATGAGTCACAATAACGGGTCTGTGAATATAATGGCCAACCACACAAAAGAAAGTGATTGGCACTTGACAATGCAGGGCCTCCCAGTGTTGACCTAGCTGTCTGTGTGTCCAGGCCGGTGGGTGCAGCCCTCCGGCCGTCGGGTGGCGTCATGGTCAGCCACTTTTCCTGTCCAGCTCTTGGAGACTATTGGATTGGAATTCTCTGGACGGGCGTCGTACCCGTCAGTAGAGGTAGTGGTACTGGATATGCTGCGAGTTAAGATAGCGGACGTCTGTGGAGTTCAGCTCTTAACGACTCACCGGGCGCTTGTTAAGCTCGGCTCTCCGGCCGTTTACAAGGATTTAGTGACCTATTACGATGGTCGGGCGTTCCCGCTCCCTGTGTTGGAAATTATCCAACCATCATACATCTCTTGTATTTTTATACAACCTTTGTATTAAACACAAGTAGTTACTAAAATCACAAACTTGTAGATTTAATCATCCTCATGATTTATATTAAACATATTGCCAGATTCTTTCTAATCAGAGTGACGACGCAAGGAATGACAGGCAGAAACATGAATTCTTTCCACATTTAGTTGGATTTATAAAAGAGTCCAGTTATCATTCCTTTTACTAAAAATAGTTACTTACTAATAAATTTAATTTCGTAATATAATACTGCTTACTGGAACTCCCTTATTTAGCTGATATTAAACATTCTAGTGGAAATTATTTTAATGTAAATGATTTCACTTTAATTTCCTCATTTAGCTGCGTTACTTTAATGAACCAATTTATGTTGCGCGAAGTTATATTTTAACATTAAAGAATTAAACGGGACATCAATAGTCATCACAATCTCTTCTTTCCTTAGTTAATTCCGATATATATATAAATCCATTACGCTCGAGATGTCTATCTAGGCCGTGCATGCGCAATCGGGAGGAGGAAGAAGTCGCGAGAACGCTCCAGCCACCATGTGACTCGGACGCCAGTAGCAGCGCGCAACAGAGCTACGTTTTGATCTTGCTTATTTCGCTCCCACGACCAGTAGAGCGGTGCCAGGGATTGGCTGTTTGGCAGCCGTGCGGAGCGGTTCTGTTGACATTCGCTCCTCAGTCTTGCCTGGACGCTTGGCGTGCACACAGCTGTTGGCGTTTTTTTTTTTTTGTGGGCCTGGCCTGGCAGGCCGGCGGGATGGCGTTGCCCTTGCCGCCTGTAAAGCGTGTGGATACGGTTGAGTTGACCTTCTCTGGTCTGGTAAACTACTCGTTGTTGGAAGTTGCTCTCCTGGACGTGCTGGGTATCAACCCTGCTGATGTGTGTGGTGTGCAGCTGGCTGGGGAACATCGGGCCTTGGTTAAGCTGACTGACGCTGTGGTGTATCGGGATGTGGTCGTCAAGTTTGATGGGCGTACAGTACCTTTGCCTGGCACGGCGGGTACGGTTTCTGTAACGGACTTGTGCGTTCCTGTGACGTTTGTGGTGGTACGGGGGCTACCGTTTGAGTTCCCGGAGAGCCTGCTCCGCCGGTTCTTTGGGGGATATGGGAGTGTTCTCGCCTGTCGGGCGAATGTGCGGACGTCTGGCCGTCTCCGTGGCGTCCTGATTGGTACCCGCACGGTTACCATGAAGCTGAGGAAGGCGATCCCTTCGTCGATGGTGCTGCTGGGGTTCAAGGTGCAGTGCTTTTATGCGGGACAGGAACGCACGTGTTTTCGGTGCGGTATGGCTGGACACCAGGCTGCTGGTTGCCGTATGGCACCGTGCGGTTGGTCAGTGTCTTCCGTGAAGAGGATTTCCCGCCTCTACATGGCCTTGTGGACCCGGGGGATGATCCTGCTGGGTTAACCCCCCCCCATGCACCTGCCGGTGATGATGGCGTTGTGGGTGCGGTGCGCCCAACTGGTGCTGACGTGTCGGGTCCAGTGTCTGTGGACCCCCTGATGTGGGCGGTAGTGCGGTGGTCACGCATGTGGAGGTGCATCCTCCCCCGGTTGCCATCGCCGTCGATGTTGACGCTTCGGTGGGGCGTGGCCCTGTTTTGTCGCCAGTGGATGATGTCGCACCAGATTCTGGTGCGCCTGGATTGGTATGTGCTTCTGCCATTGGTGTGGAACCCTTGGAGGCGGATGAGTTATTGGAAGTGGGCCGCCCCTCTCGTCGTCCCTCCACCACTGCTGTCCCGGGTCAGCCTGGCTCTCAGACGAAGCGCCGGAAGACGGCCTGGAGTGGTCGCTCCGGGGACCGAGGGCCTTCGGTGCGGAGGTTGGAGCCTGATGCGAGTGTCTGTGATGGTGAGGCGGTGTCCGTGGTAGCCCCGTCAGTGCCGGGCGGTGGAGGGTGTGTTGTGGACCCTCCTAGTGATCTCGTGTGTGGGTCCCCTGGGGTACGGAGCCCGGAGTGGGCGGTGGTGGATCCGGGGGACTGTGGCAGTGATGATCGCGGCCTTGTGATGAAGTTACGGAAGGACTCTGGCCTCCCCCCCCCCCTGTGGGGGGTGCGTCCCCGTCGCCTGGGAACCCGGTGGCGGCTGCTACTGCTTCCATGCACGGGGTGTTGGCTGGGACAGTCTGACAGTTTTGTGGTTAGATAGGGTTTCTCTATTTCCCAATGGATCCTAAATTAACGTGTGCTTCGCTGAATGTGAATGGTTTGCGTTCTGTAGCTGTGCAATTGGGCCTGGTGTCGATGCTGCGTGAGTGGAGGGTGGATGTGGCTTTTGTGCAGGAGCACAATGTGCAGGAGGTGGGGTTGTTACATGTGTTGGCTGAGGGGTTTACGGTGGTGTTAAACCCTTCGCGTGGCTTGCGTGGAGGTACATTGATCCTGCTTTCTAAGCGGGCCCCGGTTTCCGTGCTTCACACGGAGATGGACGAGGGTGGTCGGGTGCTGTTAGTTAGGGTCTCATTTTTGGGGTCTGAGGTCTCTCTCTTGAATGTGTACGCGCCATCTGGGGCGGTGCAGAAGCGGGAACGGGAGGTTTTCTTTTCCCGTGACGTGCTGCATTTTTTGCGGCACGATACGAGGGGGATGATTTTTGGGGGGGATTTTAATTGTATTACGTCGCCGCGGGATAGCAACAGTCTTCGTCCGGCGAATATCTCGCCGGCTTTGAATGCTACCCTGAAGAGTTGCGGGTTTAGGGATGCGGCCGTGTTACAAGGGGGTCCTTTGGAGTACACTTTTCTCTCGCGTGGGGCTTGCTCTCGCCTTGATCGTTTTTACGTGCCTACTGGGGGTGGTTCCGTTTTTTCTTTGCGGACGGTTCCCGTGGGGTTCTCGGACCATTGCATGGTGGTGTTGCAAGTGGGGATTCGCAGCCAGGTGCGGGTTGGCCGTGGCTGGTGGAAACTGAATTGTGGGTTGCTGAAGTGCCCTGTTGTGTGTGCCCAGTTCCGGGCCCGGTGGGCTGTTTTGGCCGCTCGGAAAGGGGCGTTTCCCTCGGTTCTGGAGTGGTGGGAATGGGCTAAGGTGGAATGTCGGTCGTTTTTTCGGGTGCTGGCGAAGCGGGAGGCGTCGGGAAGGTTTGGTCTGTTGAGGGTCCTGCAGGCACGGTTATTTCGCCTGTATGGGTTGCTGAATCAGGGTTTAGATAGGTTTCGGGAAATTTCGGTGTGTAAGGATCTCATATGTGGGCTGAGGGAGGAGATGGCTGAGGGGGTACGTGTGCGGGCTGGGGTGGAGGAACGATTGTGTGGTGAGAAGCTCTCGCAGTTTTTACTGCGGAGGGAACGGGTGGGGCGTGCCTCGGTTTTGTTGGAAGGTCTTCATCGGCCGGACGGTTCGATTCTGTCGGACACGGGGGCGGTTTTGCATTATGTGCGTGGTGAATTGGAGTCTTTGTATGGGGTGGTTGCGGGGGATGAGGGGTTGATGGCGTCCTTCCTCCAACACTGTGCCAGGGTTGTCGGATATGGATTGTGTGGGTCTTGTGCGGGAGGTAAGCCCTTCGGAGCTTTGGGAGGTTGTGCGGTCCTTTCGTCGTGGGAAGGTTCCGGGGTCGGATGGGTTTCCGATGGAGTTCTATGTTGAATTTTGGGATGTGCTTGGTGCCGATTTTTTGGAGGTGGTTCGGTTTTGTCTTCGGAGTTTGTCTCTGTCCGTTTCGCAACATGATGGTCTTGTGCGGCTTCTTCCGAAGCCGGGGGACTTGCGTTTTTTTGCAAATTGGCGGCCTATTACGTTGTTGAATGTGGATTACAAGATTATTTCCAAGTTGTTGGCTGGACGTTTGCGCTCAGTTGTGGGGTCGGTGATCTCTTGGGGTCAGTTTTGTGGCATTCCGGGTAGGTCGTTGGTGCAATGCAATTCCCTTTTTCGGGATTTGCTCCTCTATGTGGAGGAGTCTGGTGTTCCCGCGGCCATGATAAGCTTGGATTGGTCCAAGGCTTTTGATCGCGTACCAATTGGGTTTGTTTTGCGAGTCCTGGAAAGGTTTGGTTTCCCGCCCCAGTTTGTGGGCTGGATACGGATGTTGTACGCTGGTTGTAGTAGTAGGGTGTGTGTAAATGGGTTCCTTAGCGCTCCTTTCGCTATTCGACGTTCGGTTCGACAGGGGTGTCCTCTGTCGATGCTTCTCTATATTCTGTTTCAAGAGCCTTTTTTTCGAGCCGTGCGTGCTTGTCGTTCGGTTGTTTCACCGTGTTTGCCTAATGGCTTGTCACTCAAGATTTGTGGTTACGCTGACGACACGGTTTTGTTTGTTGCCTCTGAGGGTTCTGTGCCTGCTGTTGAGAATTTGGTGCTTTAGTTTGAGTCGGCTACGGGAGCTTTGGTCAATCGTGGAAAGTCTTGTCTTCTGGGATTGGGGGGTTGGGCCTCTCGTTTGGTGTGGTCTGGTTCGTGGTTTCCGGTGGTTCAGTCCATTCGGGTTCTAGGGATTACGTGGTTCAGGTCGTATGTGCAGTCTTTGGAGTTTAATTGGGAGGCGGTTTCGCGGAGTGGGCGTGGCTGTGGGAATGTTGTCGCAACGGGCCCTGACTATTTACCAGCGGGCGATTGTCGTGTCTTGTAAGGTTTTGTCGGGTCTGGTATGTTGCGCAGTGTTTTCCGTTGGATCGGCGGAAAGCTCGCGCTCTGGAGGGCTTGGTGTATCGTTATGTGTGGTGTGGCCGGTATCATCCGGTTCGTCGATCTACGTATGTCTTAAGGTGTCAGAAGGTGGAATTGGTATTCCTGATGTCTATGTGAAGGCGTTGGCTTTGTTTTGGGGGTCGGTTCGGAGGAGATTGGTGTTAGGGGGTGGCTAAACTCCTTGGGGTTGTTTTACTGCTCTATGAGGTTTAGTTTTTTGCTTGATCTGGGTAGTTGCCAGGAGGTGGCNCACACACCGTCCATTACCGTCACTAGTGACACCACACACCGTCCATTACTGTCACTAGTGACACCACACACCGTCCATTACTGTCACTAGTGACACCCACACTGTCCATTACTGTCACTAGTGACACCTTCCATTACTGTCACTAGTGACACCACACACCGTCCTTTACTGTCACTAGTGACACCACTCACCGTCCATTACTGTCACTAGTGTCACCACACACCGTCCATTACTGTCACTAGTGACACCACACACCGTCCATTACTGTCACTAGTGACACCACACACCGTCCATTACTGTCACTAGTGTCACCACACACCGTCTATTACTGTCACTAGTGACACCACACACCGTCCATTACTGTCACTAGTGACACCACACACCTTCCATTACTGTCACTAGTGACACCACACACCGTCCATTACTGTCACTAGTGACACCAGACACCGTCTATTACTGTCACTAGTGACACCACACACCGTCCATTATTGTCACTAGTGACACCACACACCGTCCATTACTGTCACTAGTGTCACCACACACCGTCCATTACTGTCACTAGTGACACCAGACACCGTCCATTACTGTCACTAGTGACACCGTCCATTACTGTCACTAGTGACACCACACACCTTCCATTACTGTCACTAGTGACACCGTCCATTACTGTCACTAGTGACACCACACACCTTCCATTACTGTCACTAGTGACACCGTCCATTACTGTCACTAGTGACACCGTCCATTACTGTCACTAGTGACACCACACACCGTCCTTTACTGTCACTAGTGACACCACACACCGTCCATTACTGTCACTAGTGACACCGTCCACAACTGTCACTAGTGACACCACACACCTTCCATTACTGTCACTAGTGACACCGTCCATTACTGTCACTAGTGACACCGTCCATTACTGTCACTAGTGACACCACACACCTTCCATTACTGTCACTAGTGACACCGTCCATTACTGTCACTAGTGACACCACACACCGTCCATTACTGTCACTAGTGACACCACACACCGTCCATTACTGTCACTAGTGACACCACACACCGTCCATTACTCTCACTAGTGACACCACACACCGTCCATTACTGTCACTAGTTACACCACACACCGTCCATTATTGTCACTAGTGACACCACACACCGTCCATTACTGTCACTAGTGACACCACACACCGTCCATTACTGTCACTATTGACACCACACACCGTCCATTACTGTCACTAGTGACACCACACACCGTCCATTACTGTCACTAGTGACACCACACACCGTCCATTACTGTCACTAGTGACACCACACACCGTCCATTACTGTCACTAGTGACACCGTCCATTACTGTCACTAGTGACACCACACACCGTCCATTACTGTCACTAGTGACACCACACACCGTCCATTACTGTCACTAGTGACACCGTCCATTACTGTCACTAGTGACACCACACACCGTCTATTACTCTTACAAACACATTTTTCCGTGCGTTTGGTGCCTAGTTATCAGGTTCTAAAAATATAGACTAAAGTTAATTTAACGATATATACAAGAGAAACATGAACTACTATAATATAAACTATACTAAAATTAACTACAACAATGTTAAATGCAGCAATAAAAACAACAGAAATATAACCTAGAGTAATATAGACTACAATAATATAAAATACCATTAAAGATAATAACGTAATATAAAATACGGTTATAGATAATACAGTTATATAAACTACAGTATTATAAACATATACAGTAACATATACTACAGTAATAAATACTACAGTAGTAATGTACTATAGTAATGTTAACGACAGTTACATAAACTACAATTATATAAACAGCTGTAACATAAACTGTCAAGTAAAATAGTTATATAAACTATAGTAATATAAACTACGGAAATAAAAACTGTGGTAAAACAAACATAAAATAAAGTACACCTTTACTAGGTGAGTACACCCTTACTAGGTGAGTACACCCATACTAGGTGAGTACACCCTTACTAGGTGAGTACACCCATACTAGGTGAGTACACCCTTACTAGGTGAGTACACACATACTAGGTGAGTACACACATACTAGGTGAGTATACCCATACTAGGTGAGTACACCCATACTAGGTGAGTACACCCATACTAGGTGAGTACACCCATACTAGGTGAGTACACACATACTAGGTGAGCACACCCATACTAGGTGAGTATACACATACTAGGTGAGTACACCCATACTAGGTGAGTATACCCATACTAGGTGAGTACACCCATACTAGGTGAGTACACCCATACTAGGTGAGTACACCCATACTAGGTGAGTATACACATACTAGGTGAGTACACCCATACTAGGTGAGTATACCCATACTAGGTGAGTACACCCATACTAGGTGAGTACACCCATACTAGGTGAGTACACCCATACTAGGTGAGTACACACATACTAGGTGAGTACACCCATACCAGGTGAGTACACCCTTACTAGGTGAGTACACCCATACTAGGTGAGTACACCCATACTAGGTGAGTACACCCATACTAGGTGAGTACACCCATACTAGGTGAGTACACCCATACTAGGTGAGTACACCCTTACTAGGTGAGTACACCCATATTAGGTGAGCACACCCATACTAGGTGAGTATACACATACTAGGTGAGTACACCCATACTAGGTGAGTACACACATACTAGGTGAGTACACACATACTAGGTGAGTACACCCATATTAGGTGAGCACACCCATACTAGGTGAGTACACCCATACTAGGTGAGTATACACATACTAGGTGAGTACACACATACTAGGTGAGTACACCCATACTAGGTGAGTATACACATACTAGGTGAGTACACCCATACTAGGTGAGTATACACATACTAGGTGAGTACACACATACTAGGTGAGTACACCCATATTAGGTGAGCACACCCATACTAGGTGAGTACACCCATACTAGGTGAGTATAAACATACTAGGTGAGTACACACATACTAGGTGAGTACACCCATACTAGGTGAGTATACACATACTAGGTGAGTACACACATACTAGGTGAGCACACCCATACTAGGTGAGTACACCCATACTAGGTGAGTATACACATACTAGGTGAGTACACACATACTAGGTGAGTACACCCATACTAGGTGAGTACACCCATACTAGGTGAGTACACCCATACTAGGTGAGTACACACATACTAGGTGAGTACACCCATACTAGGTGAGTATACACATACTAGGTGAGTACACACATACTAGGTGAGTACACCCATATTAGGTGAGCACACCCATACTAGGTGAGTACACCCATACTAGGTGAGTATACACATACTAGGTGAGTACACACATACTAGGTGAGTACACCCATACTAGGTGAGTATACACATACTAGGTGAGTACACCCATACTAGGTGAGTATACACATACTAGGTGAGTACACACATACTAGGTGAGTACACCCATATTAGGTGAGCACACCCATACTAGGTGAGTACACCCATACTAGGTGAGTATACACATACTAGGTGAGTACACACATACTAGGTGAGTACACCCATATTAGGTGAGCACACCCATACTAGGTGAGTACACCCATACTAGGTGAGTATACACATACTAGGTGAGTACACACATACTAGGTGAGTACACCCATACTAGGTGAGTATACACATACTAGGTGAGTACACCCATACTAGGTGAGTATACACATACTAGGTGAGTACACACATACTAGGTGAGTACACCCATATTAGGTGAGCACACCCATACTAGGTGAGTACACCCATACTAGGTGAGTATACACATACTAGGTGAGTACACACATACTAGGTGAGTACACCCATACTAGGTGAGTATAAACATACTAGGTGAGTACACACATACTAGGTGAGCACACCCATACTAGGTGAGTACACCCATACTAGGTGAGTATACACATACTAGGTGAGTACACACATACTAGGTGAGTACACCCATACTAGGTGAGTACACCCATACTAGGTGAGTACACCCATACTAGGTGAGTACACCCATACTAGGTGAGTACACACATACTAGGTGAGTACACCCATACTAGGTGAGTATACACATACTAGGTGAGTACACACACATACTAGGTGAGTATACACATACTAGGTGAGTACACACATACTAGGTGAGTACACCCACACTAGGTGAGTACACACATACTAGGTGAGTACACACATACTAGGTGAGTACACCCATACTAGGTGAGTACACCCATACTAGGTGAGTACACCCATACTAGGTGAGTACACACATACTAGGTGAGTACACACATACTAGGTGAGTACACCCATACTAGGTGAGTACACCCATATTAGGTGAGTACACACATACTAGGTGAGTACACCCATACTAGGTGAGTACACCCATACTAGGTGAGTACACCCATACTAGGTGAGTACACTCATACTAGGTGAGTACACCCTTACTAGGTGAGTACACCCATACTAGGTGAGTACACCCATACTAGGTGAATACACCCATACTAGGTGAGTACACCCATACTAGGTGAGTATACACATACTAGGTGAGTACACCCATACTAGGTGAGTACTCCCATACTAGGTGAGTATACACATACTAGGTGAGTACACCCATACTAGATGAGTATACACTTACTAGGTGAGTACACCCATACTAGGTGAGTACACCCATACTAGGTGAGTACACCCATACTAGGTGAGTTTACACATACTAGGTGAGTACACCCATACTAGGTGAGTACACCCATACTAGGTGAGTACACCCATACTAGGTGAGTACACCCATACTAGGTGAGTACACCCAAACTAGGTGAGTACACCAATGCTCACCCATACTAGGTGAGTACACCCATACTCACCCATACTAGGTGAGTACACCAATGCTCACCCATACTAGGTGAGTACACCCATACTCACCCATACTAGGTGAGTACACCAATGCTCACCTATACTAGGTGAGTACACCCATACTCACCCATACTAGGTGAGTACACCAATGCTCACCCATACTAGGTGAGTACACCCATACTAGGTGAGTACACCAATGCTCACCCATACTAGGGGAGTACACCTATACTAGGTGAGTTCACCCATACTAGGTGAGTACACCCATACTAGATGAGTACACACATGCTCACCCATACTATGTGAGTACACCCATACTAGGTGAGTACATACATACTCACCCATAGTAGGTGAGTACTCAAATGCTAACCCATACTAGATGAGTACAACCATACCCACCCATACTAGGTGAGTATACCCATACTAGGTGAGTACACACATGCTCACCCATACTAGGTGAGTACACCCATACTAGGTGAGTACACCCATACTAGGTGAGTACACCCAACTAGGTAGGTGAGTACACCCATACTAGGTGAGTACACCCATACTAGGTGAGTACACCCAAACTAGGTGAGTACACCCATACTAGGTGAGTACACCCAAACTAGGTGAGTACACGCATACTAGGTGAGTACACCCATACTAGGTGAGTACACCCAAACTAGGTGAGTACACCCATACTAGGTGAGTACACCCATACTAGGTGAGTACACCCATACTAGGTGAGCACACCCATACTAGGTGAGTACACCCAAACTTGGTAAGTACAATCATACTAGGTGAGTACACCCATACCCAAACTAGGTGAGTACACCCATACTAGGTGAGTACACCCATACTAGGTGAGTACACACATACTAGGTGAGTACACCATATAATCACTTATACTAGGTGATGTCACAGGGAGTGGCTGGGGCTCCGCTAGGAAGAGGGCTATGGACTCAGAAGACAGAGTACTCAATCTCTTCGATGCACGTGACCCACCAGAGTCATATTGTCCCACAGGAGAGGACCAGTAATATCCACCACCGCAGGTCTTCCCGTCCTTGCGGGTGCCGCTGATTCACCCAGGGAGTCCTTCAGTCAACCACGGGGAAAATGCATGTATCAAATCCGGCCTAGACCCACGGAGAAGTGAAGGAAGACTCAGGCTTTTCTTTTTAACTACACTTACCCTGAGTCTTGCTTGCCCGACAAAAAGGTGCAGGAATTCCTTTCCCACCTGCATTTCTCTATCTTAACAAGGTCGCCAGCTGGGTTGATATTTCTGCACCCCAGCAGTGCAGTTCAATGGGTTTATATTTTATTGCCTGTTGCCAAAGTGTTGCTACTCCCACAGCGTTGATACTGAACGGATAGTCTAGTGTACACTTTTATATGTCTGTGCTGCTTTACCATTCTCCAGTCACTAAGAACTTCTATAGAAAACGTGATGTTTACTAGGTATGACTATGATATTCCTCGTGAATGCTTATAGAGATCATTATGGAGGCGCACTTAAACGCAATGATAAAATATGTGATATTTACTAACATAAGCTGCATGATCACATATACAAGTAATAATATAAATGGATATATAAAATAAATAATCTTGAGATCGTCGGTAACTTTCCTCTCACGACCTCATGCAACTCCTTCAGCTGGGCAGATTTAAAAGGGGGCCTCACTCCTTCTCACAGCACAGCACCGCTCCTGTTCCAGGTAAGTCCACTACGGGTTCACCATAGCCCGTGCAACTTGCCCCGCTCGTGTGCCAGGTAAGTTACGGGCTCACCATAGCCCGTGCTGTAGCTGAATCTATAACAACAACCTTTCACAGGGGTCCGCTTCGTCAACGTCGGCCATCTCCTCTCCACCTGCTTCGTCGTCCACACATACACTGTCCTCTTCAACAGTCCTTGACACAAGCTGCCCTGCAGCCAATCCTACTACTAATGTATCAATGTTATACTGAAACATACATAGATAAAATCGTGGCCTATCTAGCCAACTCAACAAAGAGGTAATGGGAGGGAAATTGATCTATCTATACATTCCTGGCTCACGACGCCTGTCTCTCGATGGTGTGAGGTTCCATCACTTCCTGAGTCGGTCCTTGACGATCCAGGAACGTTCCACCGGTCCTCAGGTGTCGTGAAGCCTTCGTGTCGTCGCCGAACCATTCCCAGAGTTTCATATATCCCAATCCTGTCTCATCCAGTGGGCACTGAGGTATTCACTGTATACACACACACTCGTTCCTTCCACAAGGTGTTGTTCCTTGTCCTAGGATCGGTGTCGTCCCTCCAATGCTCTCAGTGAGTGTGACCCGGTCACAGCAGGCCTGCTCGCCACACCACTCAGACCCTCAAGCATCATGTGGCGTCCACGTCGTCGCCGACCGATTCTTCAAGTTTTGGCACTTCTCTGCTCAATAAACTTGGTTTCTTCTTCCTTTCCGGAAGCACAGGGAAGGATCGCCATCGCAGCCCACCCCTGTTATTGGAGACAATAACAATGGTGGGCTGCGATGGCTAGCTTTAATCCACTGAGTAAGGCTCCCAGAGTCTTCAATCCACGAGAGCTGACCAAGAAACGTCCTTCCACTCTCACAATCAGATCAACTCTGACGTTACCACCGCAGGCGCACTCTGTGACGTCACGGCGGGCTCTGGTTGGTCACCCGTGACCTAAGTAAGCCAATCCACACTCGGCTGGCGCCATCCACAAAATGGCGGATCTGCAGGTAGGGGTACCATTTTGTATGTATCAAGGGCGCTACTTCCCCCTTTACCTACATCTTATAAATGTTAATTTCTCCCTTATCAGGCGGTCAATCTGGTCGCTCCATATATCAACAGACTCCCTGCATCTCACAGAATCAGTAGGTCTAATAGATATGACTCTTAATAATGGATGTGGGGAGAAATTGGAGGGGTGACTCCGTAACAGTGAGTACACCCATACTAGGTGAGTACACCCATACTCCCCCATATTAATAATCACTTTCGTGCACCGGCGCGCCACCCCTCAACTAAACGATTTGGGTCCCAGCGTTTCACGGGAGTGCGCGTTAATTCCGAAAAGTGTATACTTTCTTCAACTTTGTCACCTCAATTCTCGTCCTACGTGATTAAATTTGGTATCATTGTGTTCGCAATAGAATTCTCTACAGCACTAAATGCATATAAACTCCAAAAGCCCGGCTAATTACCCGCAGCAAACAGAGAAAGTGCGAACGAGTTACCCAGGAGCGCGCAAAAGCGATAAAATGTGTTCACTCTTTTCACTCTGATCACCTCAATTTTTGTCCTAGATCTTTCATTTTGGTATCAATGGGTTCGCAATATAATTCTCTAGAGGAACATTAACATATAAAATAAAAAACCTGGTCACGCTCCAACCGCCGGCGAGTTGAAGACTGGCGCGTTAGCTGGGAGTGAGCGCCCAGACGCCTTCCAGCTACACTCCCAATTCCTGCCCACAAATGTTTAGTATTATTACTTGGTGCTAATCTCAATTTTCGTGTTACAGCGCTCATTTAGGTATGTAATTGTTCCTAATAGAATGCTTTAGATGGATATGTGCATATAAGGGCCAATTGAAAAACAATATTGCCAGTACAATACGCGAAAATATGAACAAAAAAATATACAAAATAATACAATTTTTTGTACTTACCACCTCAGTGTTGTGTGTTGAACATGACATAGGCGTGTAGGGAAAACATTGGCACGCATTTTAAAACCAGTCCCAAAAAAATCGAATAAAAACCTGATTTTTGACGATTATTTTAGTGGACGACGCAGCATTGCGTCATGCCCGTGATTACCGACAGTAAACGGACGACGCAGTGTTGCGTCATGCCCGGGCGAAAGTGCTAGGTAAGTACACTCATACTTTCCCATACTAGGTGAGTACACCCATACTCACCCATACTAGTTGAGTACACCCATACTCACCCATATTAGCTCAACATATGTTTAAACCAAATGAAAGATTAATTGTAACATGCACTGATGAGCTGATAACCTTTCTGTGCTAACACTGATGAGTTGGTAACATTTCTCTGATAACACTGATGAGTTGGTAACCTTTCTGTGATAACAGTGATGAGTTGGCAACCTTTCTGTTTTTTTTTTTTTTTTGCAGGGATATTCCTGCGCGTGCCCTAAGCCTCTGGCTGGCCCACTAAGTGTCGCTTGTTTCTAGTTTACTTAGGCGGAGTATGAGTATGTATTACTCGTATGGTTGCTTTAGTAAGATGTTGCCATATGTGTTTAACAACTTCTGCTCTGTTGAATTGAAGTTGAAATCTTAATGGGTTTGTAACTGTGCACTGTGTTAGATAATGTTCCAGTGGTCTGTCGGGCATTGCTCCACAGTGTTGACATTTCCTCTCATCTTCCGGAACCTGTAAGCCTATTTCCCATGCACATGGGTATCCAAGCCTGATGCGATGTAAGTGTACTTCTGTTGCCCTACTGCTCCCCTTCATTAACATAAGTGGTTCGTAGTTGGCTGAATTCCTGTACCAACCCGCAGATCAAGAGGTTGCAACAGCTGAGTTGTGGTCACTGTACAACTTTTGCAGTGCTCTGTTTCTAATTACTCGCTTAATCTGTGACAGACTCTGTGGTATGCAAATGTCTGCAGTTCTTCTCTTAGTTGCAAGTTTTGCAGCTTCGTCTGCAATGTCATTACCTATGATTCCCACATGACTTGGCACCCAGTTGAGAAGGACCCGTCGGCCTTGTCGTTTGAGTGTTTGCATTAATGATAGGACAGTTGTGATCAGATGTATGTTATCACATATGCGGTCTTGTTGCAAGGTTTCAATGGCGGTTCTCGAACTTTCTGTGTTAACACTGATGAGTTGGCAACCTTTCTGTGTTAACACTGATGAGTTGGTAACCTTTCTGTTTTAACACTGATGAGTTGGCAACCTTTCTGTGCTAACACTGATGGGTTGGCAACCTTTCTGTGTTAACACCGATGAGTTGGCAACCTTTCTGTGTTAACATTGATGAGTTGGCAACCTTTCTGTGTTAACACTGATTAGTTGGCAACCTCTGTGTTTACACTGATGAGTTGGCAACCTCTGTGTTTACACTGATGAGTTGGCAACCTCTGTGTTAACACTGATGAGTTGGCAACCTCTGTGTTAACACTGATGAGTTGGCAACCTCTATGTTAACACTGATGAGTTGGCAACCTCTATGTTAACACTGATGAGTTGGCAACCTCTATGTTAACATTGATGAGTTGGCAACCTCTGTGTTAACACTGATGAGTTGGCAACCTCTGTGTTAACACTGATGAGTTGGCAACCTCTGTGTTAACACTGATGAGTTGGCAACCTCTGTGTTAACACTGATGAGTTGGCAACCTCTGTGCTAACACTGATGAGTTGGCAACCTTTCTGTCTTATCACTGATGAGTTGGTGTGAACTATATAAATGGGGGAAGACGTGACATGAGTCTGCTGGCACGAACTATACACAAGGAGGAAGACATGAGATGAGTTTGTAGGCACGAACTGTACACAAGGAGGCATATAAGACATGAGTCTGCTGGCACGAAGTATACACATGGAGGAAGACAGGACATGAGTCTGCTGGCACGAAGTATACACATGGAGGAAGACAGGACATGAGTCTGCTGGCACGACCCTGAAACACAAACCGTAACTGAACCTATTTTTCGCTTGTTATAACTTGTAATAAAGTTGTTACATCTTGGCTTAACGTGTTTTTGACGTATTAGAACGTTGTTACAACTTGTTATATTGGGACTTATAACTTGTTAGGAGGTGTTAATCTTGTTCAAACGTTGTAGCAACGTCGTAGTTTCGCTGTGTGTTTGGCGGGGAAGTATACACAAGGAGGAAGACAGGACATGAGTCTGCTGGCACTAACTATACACAAGGAGAAAGATATGACAATGAGGGAAACTTTATATAAAAATTAAGTCTACTGTTATATAAAGAACATATATATAAAACTATTAATGAAAGTGTATAATCTTACCCATCAGTTGAGCCCCAGAAGGGTGGCCCTCTGGGCATAAGTTCTCCAGTGACCCAGGTCCACACGCCCTCCACAGCCTCGTCCGTCCCTCCCACCCACACGCCAACTGCTGCATTTTCTTTATCTGTAAAATGTAACGCTGTAGCTGTGTATTTTGTAACATTTCACATTAGTTATGTGAAGCTTCGAAGCCCATTGCTCTTTGTACCTTGCTTCCTCTGTGTACTGTCTGTATAAAGGCAATGACTGAC
>WNGS01061261.1:27029-43048 GCA_020271785.1 Procambarus virginalis
TAACAACCGCAAACTGTAGGTTTCTGACGGGTTATGCAGTATACATCCATATATATGTATATATGTCTTCCACTCAAGTGAGTTCTAGGCTCCGATGGTGCAAGTGAGGTAAAGAGAACTATCAGGAGAAAGCGTCAAGCCATCACGACTATATCGCACTTGTAAGGGGCCAGGATAAGGATTTGGGATGAGGACGGGGGAAGGAATGGTGCCCAACCACGTGGACGGTCGGGAATTGAACGCACACTTCTCTGAAGAAGGGCCGTCGCTCTACCGTCCAGCCCAAGTGGCTGCCATGGTGCAAGTGAATGAAATGTTATTATCCTTGGTTGTGTAAACAAAAACTTCAGGTTTCAATTACAGGGTTTTTTTGACAAAAGTGGCACAGCACAGTGTAGGTACAGTGAACATCATGCAAGTAATACTTGTCAGGATTGCCAGAGGATGCCGCAGTTCCCGGCACGTACCATTACCTGGCTCTGCTTGTACCTGCAACACACCGTATGTTACTGTCACTAGTGACACCACACACCGTCCATTACTGTCACTAGTGACCCTTCCATTACTGTCACTAGTGACACCACACACCGTCCATTACTGTCACTAGTGACACCACACACCGTCCATTACTGTCACTAGTGACACCACACACCGTCCATTACTGTCACTAGTGACACCACACACCGTCCATTACTGTCACTAGTGACACCACACACCGTCCATTACTGTCACTAGTGACACCACACACCGTCCATTACTGTCACTAGTGACACCGTCCATTACTGTCACTAGTGACACCACACACCGTCCATTACTGTCACTAGTGACACCACACACCGTCCATTACTGTCACTAGTGACACCACACACCTCCATTACTGTCACTAGTGACACCACACACCGTCCATTACTGTCACTAGTGACACCACACACCGTCCATTACTGTCACTAGTGACACCGTCCGTTACTGTCACTAGTGACACCACACACCGTCCATTACTGTCACTAGTGACACCACACACCGTCCATTACTGTCACTAGTGACACCACACACCGTCCATTACTGTCACTAGTGACACCACACACCGTCCATTACTGTCACTAGTGACACCACACACCGTCCATTACTGTCACTAGTGACACCACACACCGTCCATTACTGTCACTAGTGACACCACACACCGTCCATTACTGTCACTAGTGACACCACACACCGTCCATTACTGTCACTAGTGACACCGTCCATTACTGTCACTAGTGACACCACACACCGTCCATTACTGTCACTAGTGACACCACACACCGTCCATTACTGTCACTAGTGACACCACACACCGTCCATTACTGTCACTAGTGACACCACACACCGTCCATTACTGTCACTAGTGACACCACACACCGTCCATTACTGTCACTAGTGACACCACACACCGTCCATTACTGTCACTAGTGACACCGTCCATTACTGTCACTAGTGACACCACACACCGTCCATTACTGTCACTAGTGACACCGTCCATTACTGTCACTAGTGACACCACACACCGTCCATTACTGTCACTAGTGACACCACACACCGTCCATTACTGTCACTAGTGACACCACACACCGTCCATTACTGTCACTAGTGACACCACACACCGTCCATTACTGTCACTAGTGACACCGTCCATTACTGTCACTAGTGACACCACACACCGTCCATTACTGTCACTAGTGACACCACACACCGTCCATTACTGTCACTAGTGACACCGTCCATTACTGTCACTAGTGACACCACACACCGTCCATTACTGTCACTAGTGACACCACACACCGTCCATTACTGTCACTAGTGACACCACACACCGTCCATTACTGTCACTAGTGACACCACACACCGTCCATTACTGTCACTAGTGACACCACACACCGTCCATTACTGTCACTAGTGACACCACACACCGTCCATTACTGTCACTAGTGACACCACACACCGTCCATTACTGTCACTAGTGACACCGTCCATTACTGTCACTAGTGACACCACACACCGTCCATTACTGTCACTAGTGACACCACACACCGTCCATTACTGTCACTAGTGACACCACACACCGTCCATTACTGTCACTAGTGACACCACACACCGTCCATTACTGTCACTAGTGACACCACACACCGTCCATTACTGTCACTAGTGACACCGTCCATTACTGTCACTAGTGACACCACACACCGTCCATTACTGTCACTAGTGACACCACACACCGTCCATTACTGTCACTAGTGACACCACACACCGTCCATTACTGTCACTAGTGACACCACACACCGTCCATTACTGTCACTAGTGACACCACACACCGTCCATTACTGTCACTAGTGACACCGTCCATTACTGTCACTAGTGACACCACACACCGTCCATTACTGTCACTAGTGACACCACACACCGTCCATTACTGTCACTAGTGACACCACACACCGTCCATTACTGTCACTAGTGACACCACACACCGTCCATTACTGTCACTAGTGACACCACACACCGTCCATTACTGTCACTAGTGACACCACACACCGTCCATTACTGTCACTAGTGACACCACACACCGTCCATTACTGTCACTAGTGACACCACACACCGTCCATTACTGTCACTAGTGACACCACACACCGTCCATTACTGTCACTAGTGACACCACACACCGTCCATTACTGTCACTAGTGACACCACACACCGTCCATTACTGTCACTAGTGACACCACACACCGTCCATTACTGTCACTAGTGACACCACACACCGTCCATTACTGTCACTAGTGACACCACACACCGTCCATTACTGTCACTAGTGACACCACACACCGTCCATTACTGTCACTAGTGACACCACACACCGTCCATTACTGTCACTAGTGACACCACACACCGTCCATTACTGTCACTAGTGACACCACACACCGTCCATTACTGTCACTAGTGACACCACACACCGTCCATTACTGTCACTAGTGACACCACACACCGTCCATTACTGTCACTAGTGACACCACACACCGTCCATTACTGTCACTAGTGACACCACACACCGTCCATTACTGTCACTAGTGACACCACACACCGTCCATTACTGTCACTAGTGACACCGTCCATTACTGTCACTAGTGACACCACACACCGTCCATTACTGTCACTAGTGACACCACACACCGTCCATTACTGTCACTAGTGACACCACACACCGTCCATTACTGTCACTAGTGACACCACACACCGTCCATTACTGTCACTAGTGACACCACACACCGTCCATTACTGTCACTAGTGACACCACACACCGTCCATTACTGTCACTAGTGACACCACACACCGTCCATTACTGTCACTAGTGACACCACACACCGTCCATTACTGTCACTAGTGACACCACACACCGTCCATTACTGTCACTAGTGACACCACACACCGTCCATTACTGTCACTAGTGACACCACACACCGTCCATTACTGTCACTAGTGACACCACACACCGTCCATTACTGTCACTAGTGACACCACACACCGTCCATTACTGTCACTAGTGACACCACACACCGTCCATTACTGTCACTAGTGACACCACACACCGTCCATTACTGTCACTAGTGACACCGTCCATTACTGTCACTAGTGACACCACACACCGTCCATTACTGTCACTAGTGACACCACACACCGTCCATTACTGTCACTAGTGACACCACACACCGTCCATTACTGTCACTAGTGACACCACACACCGTCCATTACTGTCACTAGTGACACCACACACCGTCCATTACTGTCACTAGTGACACCACACACCGTCCATTACTGTCACTAGTGACACCACACACCGTCCATTACTGTCACTAGTGACACCACACACCGTCCATTACTGTCACTAGTGACACCACACACCGTCCATTACTGTCACTAGTGACACCACACACCGTCCATTACTGTCACTAGTGACACCACACACCGTCCATTACTGTCACTAGTGACACCACACACCGTCCATTACTGTCACTAGTGACACCACACACCGTCCATTACTGTCACTAGTGACACCACACACCGTCCATTACTGTCACTAGTGACACCACACACCGTCCATTACTGTCACTAGTGACACCACACACCGTCCATTACTGTCACTAGTGACACCACACACCGTCCATTACTGTCACTAGTGACACCACACACCGTCCATTACTGTCACTAGTGACACCACACACCGTCCATTACTGTCACTAGTGACACCACACACCGTCCATTACTGTCACTAGTGACACCACACACCGTCCATTACTGTCACTAGTGACACCACACACCGTCCATTACTGTCACTAGTGACACCACACACCGTCCATTACTGTCACTAGTGACACCACACACCGTCCATTACTGTCACTAGTGACACCGTCCATTACTGTCACTAGTGACACCACACACCGTCCATTACTGTCACTAGTGACACCACACACCGTCCATTACTGTCACTAGTGACACCACACACCGTCCATTACTGTCACTAGTGACACCACACACCGTCCATTACTGTCACTAGTGACACCACACACCGTCCATTACTGTCACTAGTGACACCACACACCGTCCATTACTGTCACTAGTGACACCACACACCGTCCATTACTGTCACTAGTGACACCACACACCGTCCATTACTGTCACTAGTGACACCGTCCATTACTGTCACTAGTGACACCACACACCGTCCATTACTGTCACTAGTGACACCACACACCGTCCATTACTGTCACTAGTGACACCACACACCGTCCATTACTGTCACTAGTGACACCACACACCGTCCATTACTGTCACTAGTGACACCACACACCGTCCATTACTGTCACTAGTGACACCACACACCGTCCATTACTGTCACTAGTGACACCACACACCGTCCATTACTGTCACTAGTGACACCACACACCGTCCATTACTGTCACTAGTGACACCACACACCGTCCATTACTGTCACTAGTGACACCACACACCGTCCATTACTGTCACTAGTGACACCACACACCGTCCATTACTGTCACTAGTGACACCACACACCGTCCATTACTGTCACTAGTGACACCACACACCGTCCATTACTGTCACTAGTGACACCACACACCGTCCATTACTGTCACTAGTGACACCACACACCGTCCATTACTGTCACTAGTGACACCGTCCATTACTGTCACTAGTGACACCACACACCGTCCATTACTGTCACTAGTGACACCACACACCGTCCATTACTGTCACTAGTGACACCGTCCATTACTGTCACTAGTGACACCGTCCATTACTGTCACTAGTGACACCACACACCGTCCATTACTGTCACTAGTGACACCACACACCGTCCATTACTGTCACTAGTGACACCACACACCGTCCATTACTGTCACTAGTGACACCACACACCGTCCATTACTGTCACTAGTGACACCACACACCGTCCATTACTGTCACTAGTGACACCACACACCGTCCATTACTGTCACTAGTGACACCACACACCGTCCATTACTGTCACTAGTGACACCACACACCGTCCATTACTGTCACTAGTGACACCACACACCGTCCATTACTGTCACTAGTGACACCACACACCGTCCATTACTGTCACTAGTGACACCACACACCGTCCATTACTGTCACTAGTGACACCACACACCGTCCATTACTGTCACTAGTGACACCGTCCATTACTGTCACTAGTGACACCACACACCGTCCATTACTGTCACTAGTGACACCACACACCGTCCATTACTGTCACTAGTGACACCACACACCGTCCATTACTGTCACTAGTGACACCACACACCGTCCATTACTGTCACTAGTGACACCACACACCGTCCATTACTGTCACTAGTGACACCGTCCATTACTGTCACTAGTGACACCACACACCGTCCATTACTGTCACTAGTGACACCACACACCGTCCATTACTGTCACTAGTGACACCACACACCGTCCATTACTGTCACTAGTGACACCACACACCGTCCATTACTGTCACTAGTGACACCACACACCGTCCATTACTGTCACTAGTGACACTACACACCGTCCATTACTGTCACTAGTGACACCACACACCGTCCATTACTGTCACTAGTGACACCGTCCATTACTGTCACTAGTGACACCGTCCATTACTGTCACTAGTGACACCGTCCATTACTGTCACTAGTGACACCACACACCGTCCATTACTGTCACTAGTGACACCACACACCGTCCATTACTGTCACTAGTGACACCACACACCGTCCATTACTGTCACTAGTGACACCACACACCGTCCATTACTGTCACTAGTGACACCACACACCGTCCATTACTGTCACTAGTGACACCACACACCGTCCATTACTGTCACTAGTGACACCACACACCGTCCATTACTGTCACTAGTGACACCACACACCGTCCATTACTGTCACTAGTGACACCGTCCATTACTGTCACTAGTGACACCACACACCGTCCATTACTGTCACTAGTGACACCACACACCGTCCATTACTGTCACTAGTGACACCACACACCGTCCATTACTGTCACTAGTGACACCGTCCATTACTGTCACTAGTGACACCACACACCGTCCATTACTGTCACTAGTGACACCACACACCGTCCATTACTGTCACTAGTGACACCACACACCGTCCATTACTGTCACTAGTGACACCACACACCGTCCATTACTGTCACTAGTGACACCGTCCATTACTGTCACTAGTGACACCACACACCGTCCATTACTGTCACTAGTGACACCACACACCGTCCATTACTGTCACTAGTGACACCACACACCGTCCATTACTGTCACTAGTGACACCACACACCGTCCATTACTGTCACTAGTGACACCACACACCGTCCATTACTGTCACTAGTGACACCACACACCGTCCATTACTGTCACTAGTGACACCACACACCGTCCATTACTGTCACTAGTGACACCACACACCGTCCATTACTGTCACTAGTGACACCACACACCGTCCATTACTGTCACTAGTGACACCGTCCATTACTGTCACTAGTGACACCACACACCGTCCATTACTGTCACTAGTGACACCGTCCATTACTGTCACTAGTGACACCACACACCGTCCATTACTGTCACTAGTGACACCACACACCGTCCATTACTGTCACTAGTGACACCACACACCGTCCATTACTGTCACTAGTGACACCACACACCGTCCATTACTGTCACTAGTGACACCACACACCGTCCATTACTGTCACTAGTGACACCACACACCGTCCATTACTGTCACTAGTGACACCACACACCGTCCATTACTGTCACTAGTGACACCACACACCGTCCATTACTGTCACTAGTGACACCACACACCGTCCATTACTGTCACTAGTGACACCACACACCGTCCATTACTGTCACTAGTGACACCACACACCGTCCATTACTGTCACTAGTGACACCACACACCGTCCATTACTGTCACTAGTGACACCACACACCGTCCATTACTGTCACTAGTGACACCACACACCGTCCATTACTGTCACTAGTGACACCACACACCGTCCATTACTGTCACTAGTGACACCACACACCGTCCATTACTGTCACTAGTGACACCACACACCGTCCATTACTGTCACTAGTGACACCACACACCGTCCATTACTGTCACTAGTGACACCACACACCGTCCATTACTGTCACTAGTGACACCACACACCGTCCATTACTGTCACTAGTGACACCACACACCGTCCATTACTGTCACTAGTGACACCACACACCGTCCATTACTGTCACTAGTGACACCACACACCGTCCATTACTGTCACTAGTGACACCACACACCGTCCATTACTGTCACTAGTGACACCATCCATTACTGTCACTAGTGACACCGTCCATTACTGTCACTAGTGACACCACACACCGTCCATTACTGTCACTAGTGACACCACACACCGTCCATTACTGTCACTAGTGACACCACACACCGTCCATTACTGTCACTAGTGACACCACACACCGTCCATTACTGTCACTAGTGACACCACACACCGTCCATTACTGTCACTAGTGACACGTCCATTACTGTCACTAGTGACACCACACACCTCCATTACTGTCACTAGTGACACCGTCCATTACTGTCACTAGTGACACCACACACCGTCCATTACTGTCACTAGTGACACCACACACCGTCCATTACTGTCACTAGTGACACCACACACCGTCCATTACTGTCACTAGTGACACCACACACCGTCCATTACTGTCACTAGTGACACCACACACCGTCCATTACTGTCACTAGTGACACCACACACCGTCCATTACTGTCACTAGTGACACCGTCCATTACTGTCACTAGTGACACCACACACCGTCCATTACTGTCACTAGTGACACCGTCCATTACTGTCACTAGTGACACCACACACCGTCCATTACTGTCACTAGTGACACCACACACCGTCCATTACTGTCACTAGTGACACCACACACCGTCCATTACTGTCACTAGTGACACCACACACCGTCCATTACTGTCACTAGTGACACCACACACCGTCCATTACTGTCACTAGTGACACCACACACCGTCCATTACTGTCACTAGTGACACCACACACCGTCCATTACTGTCACTAGTGACACCACACACCGTCCATTACTGTCACTAGTGACACACACACCGTCCATTACTGTCACTAGTGACACCACACACCGTCCATTACTGTCACTAGTGACACCACACACCGTCCATTACTGTCACTAGTGACACCACACACCGTCCATTACTGTCACTAGTGACACCACACACCGTCCATTACTGTCACTAGTGACACCACACACCGTCCATTACTGTCACTAGTGACACCACACACCGTCCATTACTGTCACTAGTGACACCACACACCGTCCATTACTGTCACTAGTGACACCACACACCGTCCATTACTGTCACTAGTGACACCACACACCGTCCATTACTGTCACTAGTGACACCACACACCGTCCATTACTGTCACTAGTGACACCACACACCGTCCATTACTGTCACTAGTGACACCACACACCTCCATTACTGTCACTAGTGACACCACACACCGTCCATTACTGTCACTAGTGACACCACACACCGTCCATTACTGTCACTAGTGACACCGTCCATTACTGTCACTAGTGACACCACACACCGTCCATTACTGTCACTAGTGACACCACACACCGTCCATTACTGTCACTAGTGACACCACACACCGTCCATTACTGTCACTAGTGACACCACACACCGTCCATTACTGTCACTAGTGACACCACACACCGTCCATTACTGTCACTAGTGACACCACACACCGTCCATTACTGTCACTAGTGACACCACACACCGTCCATTACTGTCACTAGTGACACCACACACCGTCCATTACTGTCACTAGTGACACCACACACCGTCCATTACTGTCACTAGTGACACCACACACCGTCCATTACTGTCACTAGTGACACCACACACCGTCCATTACTGTCACTAGTGACACCACACACCGTCCATTACTGTCACTAGTGACACCGTCCATTACTGTCACTAGTGACACCACACACCGTCCATTACTGTCACTAGTGACACCACACACCGTCCATTACTGTCACTAGTGACACCACACACCGTCCATTACTGTCACTAGTGACACCACACACCGTCCATTACTGTCACTAGTGACACCACACACCGTCCATTACTGTCACTAGTGACACCGTCCATTACTGTCACTAGTGACACCACACACCGTCCATTACTGTCACTAGTGACACCACACACCGTCCATTACTGTCACTAGTGACACCACACACCGTCCATTACTGTCACTAGTGACACCACACACCGTCCATTACTGTCACTAGTGACACCACACACCGTCCATTACTGTCACTAGTGACACCACACACCGTCCATTACTGTCACTAGTGACACCACACACCGTCCATTACTGTCACTAGTGACACCACACACCGTCCATTACTGTCACTAGTGACACCACACACCGTCCATTACTGTCACTAGTGACACCACACACCGTCCATTACTGTCACTAGTGACACCACACACCGTCCATTACTGTCACTAGTGACACCACACACCGTCCATTACTGTCACTAGTGACACCACACACCGTCCATTACTGTCACTAGTGACACCACACACCGTCCATTACTGTCACTAGTGACACCACACACCGTCCATTACTGTCACTAGTGACACCACACACCGTCCATTACTGTCACTAGTGACACCACACACCGTCCATTACTGTCACTAGTGACACCACACACCGTCCATTACTGTCACTAGTGACACCACACACCGTCCATTACTGTCACTAGTGACACCACACACCGTCCATTACTGTCACTAGTGACACCACACACCGTCCATTACTGTCACTAGTGACACCACACACCGTCCATTACTGTCACTAGTGACACCACACACCGTCCATTACTGTCACTAGTGACACCACACACCGTCCATTACTGTCACTAGTGACACCACACACCGTCCATTACTGTCACTAGTGACACCACACACCGTCCATTACTGTCACTAGTGACACCACACACCGTCCATTACTGTCACTAGTGACACCACACACCGTCCATTACTGTCACTAGTGACACCACACACCGTCCATTACTGTCACTAGTGACACCACACACCGTCCATTACTGTCACTAGTGACACCACACACCGTCCATTACTGTCACTAGTGACACCACACACCGTCCATTACTGTCACTAGTGACACCACACACCGTCCATTACTGTCACTAGTGACACCACGTCCATTACTGTCACTAGTGACACCACACACCGTCCATTACTGTCACTAGTGACACCACACACCGTCCATTACTGTCACTAGTGACACCGTCCATTACTGTCACTAGTGACACCACACACCGTCCATTACTGTCACTAGTGACACCACACACCGTCCATTACTGTCACTAGTGACACCACACACCGTCCATTACTGTCACTAGTGACACCACACACCGTCCATTACTGTCACTAGTGACACCACACACCGTCCATTACTGTCACTAGTGACACCACACACCGTCCATTACTGTCACTAGTGACACCACACACCGTCCATTACTGTCACTAGTGACACCGTCCATTACTGTCACTAGTGACACCACACACCGTCCATTACTGTCACTAGTGACACCACACACCGTCCATTACTGTCACTAGTGACACCGTCCATTACTGTCACTAGTGACACCACACACCGTCCATTACTGTCACTAGTGACACCGTCCATTACTGTCACTAGTGACACCACACACCGTCCATTACTGTCACTAGTGACACCACACACCGTCCATTACTGTCACTAGTGACACCGTCCATTACTGTCACTAGTGACACCACACACCGTCCATTACTGTCACTAGTGACACCACACACCGTCCATTACTGTCACTAGTGACACCACACACCGTCCATTACTGTCACTAGTGACACCACACACCGTCCATTACTGTCACTAGTGACACCACACACCGTCCATTACTGTCACTAGTGACACCACACACCGTCCATTACTGTCACTAGTGACACCACACACCGTCCATTACTGTCACTAGTGACACCACACACCGTCCATTACTGTCACTAGTGACACCACACACCGTCCATTACTGTCACTAGTGACACCACACACCGTCCATTACTGTCACTAGTGACACCACACACCGTCCATTACTGTCACTAGTGACACCACACACCGTCCATTACTGTCACTAGTGACACCACACACCGTCCATTACTGTCACTAGTGACACCACACACCGTCCATTACTGTCACTAGTGACACGTCCATTACTGTCACTAGTGACACCACACACCGTCCATTACTGTCACTAGTGACACCACACACCGTCCATTACTGTCACTAGTGACACCACACACCGTCCATTACTGTCACTAGTGACACCACACACCGTCCATTACTGTCACTAGTGACACCACACACCGTCCATTACTGTCACTAGTGACACCACACACCGTCCATTACTGTCACTAGTGACACCACACACCGTCCATTACTGTCACTAGTGACACCACACACCGTCCATTACTGTCACTAGTGACACCGTCCATTACTGTCACTAGTGACACCACACACCGTCCATTACTGTCACTAGTGACACCACACACCGTCCATTACTGTCACTAGTGACACCACACACCGTCCATTACTGTCACTAGTGACACCACACACCGTCCATTACTGTCACTAGTGACACCACACACCGTCCATTACTGTCACTAGTGACACCACACACCGTCCATTACTGTCACTAGTGACACCACACACCGTCCATTACTGTCACTAGTGACACCGTCCATTACTGTCACTAGTGACACCACACACCGTCCATTACTGTCACTAGTGACACCACACACCGTCCATTACTGTCACTAGTGACACCGTCCATTACTGTCACTAGTGACACCACACACCGTCCATTACTGTCACTAGTGACACCACACACCGTCCATTACTGTCACTAGTGACACCACACACCGTCCATTACTGTCACTAGTGACACCACACACCGTCCATTACTGTCACTAGTGACACCGTCCATTACTGTCACTAGTGACACCACACACCGTCCATTACTGTCACTAGTGACACCACACACCGTCCATTACTGTCACTAGTGACACCACACACCGTCCATTACTGTCACTAGTGACACCACACACCGTCCATTACTGTCACTAGTGACACCACACACCGTCCATTACTGTCACTAGTGACACCACACACCGTCCATTACTGTCACTAGTGACACCACACACCGTCCATTACTGTCACTAGTGACACCACACACCGTCCATTACTGTCACTAGTGACACCACACACCGTCCATTACTGTCACTAGTGACACCACACACCGTCCATTACTGTCACTAGTGACACCACACACCGTCCATTACTGTCACTAGTGACACCACACACCGTCCATTACTGTCACTAGTGACACCACACACCGTCCATTACTGTCACTAGTGACACCACACACCGTCCATTACTGTCACTAGTGACACCACACACCGTCCATTACTGTCACTAGTGACACCACACACCGTCCATTACTGTCACTAGTGACACCACACACCGTCCATTACTGTCACTAGTGACACCACACACCGTCCATTACTGTCACTAGTGACACCACACACCGTCCATTACTGTCACTAGTGACACCACACACCGTCCATTACTGTCACTAGTGACACCACACACCGTCCATTACTGTCACTAGTGACACCACACACCGTCCATTACTGTCACTAGTGACACCACACACCGTCCATTACTGTCACTAGTGACACCACACACCGTCCATTACTGTCACTAGTGACACCACACACCGTCCATTACTGTCACTAGTGACACCACACACCGTCCATTACTGTCACTAGTGACACCACACACCGTCCATTACTGTCACTAGTGACACCACACACCGTCCATTACTGTCACTAGTGACACCACACACCGTCCATTACTGTCACTAGTGACACCACACACCGTCCATTACTGTCACTAGTGACACCACACACCGTCCATTACTGTCACTAGTGACACCACACACCGTCCATTACTGTCACTAGTGACACCACACACCGTCCATTACTGTCACTAGTGACACCGTCCATTACTGTCACTAGTGACACCACACACCGTCCATTACTGTCACTAGTGACACCACACACCGTCCATTACTGTCACTAGTGACACCACACACCGTCCATTACTGTCACTAGTGACACCACACACCGTCCATTACTGTCACTAGTGACACCACACACCGTCCATTACTGTCACTAGTGACACCACACACCGTCCATTACTGTCACTAGTGACACCACACACCGTCCATTACTGTCACTAGTGACACCACACACCGTCCATTACTGTCACTAGTGACACCACACACCGTCCATTACTGTCACTAGTGACACCACACACCGTCCATTACTGTCACTAGTGACACCACACACCGTCCATTACTGTCACTAGTGACACCACACACCGTCCATTACTGTCACTAGTGACACCACACACCGTCCATTACTGTCACTAGTGACACCACACACCGTCCATTACTGTCACTAGTGACACCACACACCGTCCATTACTGTCACTAGTGACACCACACACCGTCCATTACTGTCACTAGTGACACCACACACCGTCCATTACTGTCACTAGTGACACCACACACCGTCCATTACTGTCACTAGTGACACCACACACCGTCCATTACTGTCACTAGTGACACCACACCGTCCATTACTGTCACTAGTGACACCACACACCGTCCATTACTGTCACTAGTGACACCACACACCGTCCATTACTGTCACTAGTGACACCACACACCGTCCATTACTGTCACTAGTGACACACACACCGTCCATTACTGTCACTAGTGACACCACACACCGTCCATTACTGTCACTAGTGACACCACACACCGTCCATTACTGTCACTAGTGACACCACACACCGTCCATTACTGTCACTAGTGACACCACACACCGTCCATTACTGTCACTAGTGACACCACACACCGTCCATTACTGTCACTAGTGACACCACACACCGTCCATTACTGTCACTAGTGACACCACACACCGTCCATTACTGTCACTAGTGACACCACACACGTCCATTACTGTCACTAGTGACACCACACACCGTCCATTACTGTCACTAGTGACACACACACGTCCATTACTGTCACTAGTGACACCACACACCGTCCATTACTGTCACTAGTGACACCGTCCATTACTGTCACTAGTGACACCACACACCGTCCATTACTGTCACTAGTGACAACACCGTCCATTACTGTCACTAGTGACACCACACACCGTCCATTACTGTCACTAGTGACACCACACCCGTCCATTACTGTCACTAGTGACACCACACACCGTCCATTACTGTCACTAGTGACACCACACACCGTCCATTACTGTCACTAGTGACACACACACCGTCCATTACTGTCACTAGTGACACCACACACCGTCCATACTGTCACTAGTGACACGTCCATTACTGTCACTAGTGACACCACACACCGTCCATTACTGTCACTAGTGACACCGTCCTTACTGTCACTAGTGACACCACACACCGTCCATTACTGTCACTAGTGACACCACACACCGTCCATTACTGTCACTAGTGACACCACACACCGTCCATTACTGTCACTAGTGACACCACACACCGTCCATTACTGTCACTAGTGACACCGTCCCTTACTGTCACTAGTGACACCACACACCGTCCATTACTGTCACTAGTGACACCACACACGTCCATTACTGTCACTAGTGACACACCGTCCATTACTGTCACTAGTGACACCACACACCGTCCATTACTGTCACTAGTGACACCACACACCGTCCATTACTGTCACTAGTGACACCAACACCGTCCATTACTGTCACTAGTGACACCGTCCATTACTGTCACTAGTGACACCACACCACCGTCCATTACTGTCACTAGTGACACCACACACCGTCCATACTGTCACTAGTGACACCGTCCATTACTGTCACACTGGTGACACACACACCGTCTTATTACTCTTACACCCATTTCCGTGCGTTTGGGCCTAGTTATCAGGTTCTAAAAATATCGACTAAAGTTAATTCACACGAGTGATACAAGAGAAACATGAATACTATAATATAAACTATACTAAAATTAATACAACAATGTTAAAATGCAAGCAATAAAAACAACAGAAATATAACCTAGAGTAATATAGACTACAATAATATAAAATACCATTAAAGATAATAACGTAATATAAAATACGGTTA
>WNGS01061262.1:0-21419 GCA_020271785.1 Procambarus virginalis
GTCTTACAGGCACACTCTCCCATGGTACATCACCACCATGTATCTTACGGGCACACTCTCCCATGGTACATCACAACCGTGTCTTACAGGCCCCTACTCCCATGGTACAACACCACCATGTGTCTTACAGCCACTCTCCCCATGGTACATCACCACCATGTCTTACAGGCACACTCTCCCATGGTACATCACCACCATGTGTCTTACAGGCACACTCCCATGGATGGTACATCACCACCATGGGTTACAGCCACACTCTCCCAGGGTACATCACCACCATGTGTCTAACAGGCACACTCTCCATGGTACATCACCACTATGTGTCTTACAGGCACACTCTCCCATGGTACATTACCCATGTGTCTAACAGACACACTCTCCCATGGTACATCACCGCCATGTGTCTTACAGGCACACTCTCCCATGGTACATCACCACCATGTGATCTACAGGCACAATCTTCCATGGTACATCACCACAATGGTCTTACAGGCACACTCTCCAATGGGACATCACACCATGTGTCTTACAGGCACACTCTCCCATGGTACATCACCACCATGTGTCTTACAGGCACACTCTCCCATGACAACTCACCACCATGTGTCATACAGGCACACTTCCCATGGTACATCACCATCATGGGTCTTACTGGCACACTCTCCCATGAACATCACCACCATGTGTCATACAGGCACACTCTCCCATGGTACATCACCACCATGTGTCTTACTGGTGAGCACATGTAGGTGAGCACCTCTAGGTGAGCACATACAGGTAGGAACATCTAGGTGAGCACATACAGGTAGGAACATCTAGGTGAGCACATCTAGGTGAGCACATACAGTAGGAACATCTAGGTGAGCACATACAGGTAGGAACATCTAGGTGAGCACATACAGGTAGGAACATCTAGGTGAGCACATCTAGGTGAGCACATACAGGTAGGAACATCTAGGTGAGCACATCTAGGTGAGCACCATACAGGTAGGAACATCTAGGTGAGCACATCTAGGTGAGCACATACAGGTAGGAACATCTAGGTGAGCACATCTAGGTGAGCACATCTAGGTGAGCACATACAGGTAGGAACATCTAGGTGAGCACATAACAGGTAGGAACAATGATGGTGAGCACATACAGGTAGGAACATCTAGGTGAGCACATCTAGGTGAGCACATACAGGTAGGAACATCTAGGTGAGCACATACAGGTAGGAACATCTAGGTGAGCACATACAGGTAGGAACATCTAGGTGAGCACATCTAGGTGAGCACATACAGGTAGGAACATCCAGGTGGAGCACATACAGGTAGGAACATCTAGGTGAACACATCTAGGTAGCGCACATACAGGTGAGCATATACAGGTAGGAAACATCTAGGTGAGCACATACAGGTAGGAAACATCTAGGTGAGCACATACAGGTAGGAACATCTAGGTGAGCACATACAGGTGAGCACATACAGGTAGGAACATCAGGGTGAGCACATTACAGGTAGGAACATCTAGGTGAGCACATACAGTGAGAACATACAGGTAGGGGAACATCTAGGTGAGCACATACAGGTAGGAACATCTAGGTGGAGCACATACAGGTAGGAAACATCTTGGTGAGCACATACAGGTAGGAACATCTAGGTGAACACATACCGGGGAACATCTAGGTGAGCACATACAGGTAGGAACATCTAGGTTGAGCACATCTAGGTGAGCACATACAGGTAGGAACATCTAGGTGAGCACATCTAGGTGAGCACATCTAGGTAGCACATTACAGGTAGGAACATGATGGTGAGCACATACAGGTAGGAACATCTAGGTGAGCACATCTAGGTGAGCACATACAGGTAGGAACATCTAGGTGAGCACATACAGGTAGGAACATCTAGGTGAGCACATACAGGTAGGAAAACATCTAGGTGAGCACATCTAAGGTGAGCACATACAGGTAGGAACATCCAGGTGAGCACATACAGGTAGGAACATCTAGGTGAACACATCTAGGTGAGCACATACAAGGTGAGCATATACAGGTAGGAAACATCTAGGTGAGCACCTACAGGTAGGAACATCTAGGTGAGCACATACAGGTAGGAACATCTAGGTGAGCACATACGGTGAGCACATACAGGTAGGAAACATCTAGGTGAGCACATACAGGTAGGAAACATCTAGGTGAGCACATACAGGTAGGAACATCTAGGTGAGCACATACAGGTGAGCACATACAGGTAGAACATCTATCTAGGTGAGCACATACAGGTAGGAACATCTAGGTGAGCACATACAGGTAGGAACATCTTGGTGAGCACATACAGGTAGGAACATCTAGGTGAACCATACAGGTAGAACATCTAGGTGAGCACATACAGGTAGGAACATCTAGGTGAGCCATCTAGGTGAGCACATACAGGTAGGAACATCTAGGTGAAACATCTAGGTGAGCACATACAGGTAGGAACATCTAGGTGACACATCTAGGTGAGCACATACAGGTAGGAACATCTAGGTGAGCACATCTAGGTGAGCACATACACGTAGGAACATCTAGGTGAGCACATACAGGTAGAACATCTAGGTGAGCACATCTAGGTGAGCACATACAGGTAGGAACATCTAGGTGACCACATCTAGGTGAGCACATACAGGTAGGAACATCTAGGTGAGCACATACAGGTAGGAACATCTAGGTTAGCACATACAGGTAGGAACATCTAGGTGAGCACATCTAGGTGAGCACATACAGGTAGGAACATCTAGGTGAGCACATACAGGTAGGAACATCTAGGTGAACACATCTAGTGAGCACATACAGGTAGAAAACATCTAGGTGAGCACATCTAGGTGAGCACATACAGGTAGGAACATCTAGGTGAGCACATACAGGTAGGAACATCTAGGTGAGCACATCTAGGTGAGCACATACAGGTAGGAACATCTAGGTGAACACATCTAGGTGAGCACATACAGGTAGGAACATCTAGGTGAGCACATACAGGTAGGAACATCTAGGTGAGCACATACAGGTAGGAACATCTAGGTGAGCACATACAGGTAGGAACATCTAGGTGAGCACATACAGGTAGGAACATCTAGGTGAGCACATACAGGTAGGAACATCTAGGTGAGCACATACAGGTAGGAACATCTAGGTGAGCACATCTAGGTGAGCACATCAGGGGAACGTCTAGGTGAGCACATACAGGTAGGAACATCTAGGTGAGCACATACAGGTAGGAACATCTAGGTGAGCACATACAGGTAGGAACATCTAGGTGAGCACATACAGGTAGGAACATCTAGGTGAGCACATACAGGTAGGACATCTAGGTGAGCACATCTAGGTGAGCACATACAGGTAGGAACATCTAGGTGAGCACATCTAGGTGAGCACATACAGGTAGGAACATCTAGGTGAGCACTTACAGGTAGGAACATCTAGGTGAGCACATACAGGTAGGAACATCTAGGTGAGCACATACAGGTAGGAACATCTAGGTGAGCACATACAGGTAGGAACATCTAGGTGAGCACATACAGGTAGGACATCTAGGTGAGCACATACAGGTAGGAACATCTTGGTGAACACATCTAGGTGAGCACATACAGGTAGGAACATCTAGGTGAGCACATACAGGTAGGAACATCTAGGTGAGCACATGTAGGTGAGCACATACAGAGTGGTTGACAAATGGAATGCATTAGAAAGTAATTTGGTGGAGGCAAACTCCATACACAGTTTCAAGTGTACATATGATAGAGCCCAATAGGCTCAGTAACCTCTACACTACCGCAAGCACAAGTAGGTGAGTACCTTCATGTGCTCATTTAGCTGTTCTCACTCTAATAATTAGTCTTTCATCTTGTTTATTACTTAAGTATTACCGATACCTTAAGCTGATTGTTAAATGTTCATGTTTGTTTTAGTAATGATCGCAAGGTAGGAACCCCAGTTGAAAGGTTAGAGAAGACAGGTATGCATCAGTATATATGACTAATAGTCATATATACTGGTAAAAACCTTGGTTACGATTCCTTACTGGTGAAACACTCACAACACGTTATTCCTCTGCTGTAACGTTGCACATATACCTATAACACCTATAACATGTTATTAGTATGTTGCAGTACTCACAACACAATGTTCTGCGTTATAACAATCGCAATATGGTATTTTCTTGACATATTCACCCCCCTCCCCGCTCAGCTCGTTGCTGCCGTGAGGGGGGCTTAGTGGTCGGCTGCCGTAGTGTGATGCTCCTTGGGACAGTCCTCTGTCCTTTTCTAGCCTTGTGCTCCTGCTGCTGTCCTCTCCAATTGTGCTGAGCAACTTTTGCTTTTCCTTCTGTTTCGTTTTTCTCCCCTCTCTTCTCCTATCTGCTTGCCGTTTCCTGCCAACCTTTTGCTTGTTTTGGTTCTTCCTTTGAACTTCTTCTATTTTGACGCCCAGGTGCTTGAGGAGGCATACTCTTGCACCCGTAGAACTGTAGTACCCAACGTCGAGAGCGAGGGGAACCTTTTATTGTCAATCCCCCTTTCGTCATTGAACCCGATCTCGACGAACTGTTGGTTCTTAAGGTGGCGTTTGTGGGGCGTATACTCACGACGCACCCCTAGGGGGCCCCGGCATGATCGGCGATAGCTTCTTGTTGGGTGTCCTGCCTCTAATTGTGGCTCCATGGTGGGTGTGGGGGCACATTCGTGAATGAATGTTGATTTTTCGTGGCAATGATGTCTACTGTTTCTGCTGTTTCTCCTTTACCTTCTCAGGCTCGTGGGATGGGCGACCAAGCCCCCGAGTCGGTCCGTGTTGGAAGACCGGGTTCTGTAGCCTCCGCTGCATTGGGCCCCGACCTTGCTCCTCCTTTGGCCTCTCTGACTCCTCCCCTCGGCTCCCCTCCCTCTTCTGTGGTTGGGTCGAGCCCCAAGCCCCCAGTGGTGACTACCTCGTCCCCTGATGCGGCTCCATCTCTAGTTGTTACTACTGCGCCTTTTAACCCCTCTCTCTCTGGGGGTTCTCATCGCCGTTCTCGTCACGGCCGCCCTTGCTCGATTGCATCCCGTTCTGATACCTATCAGGCTTTGTTTGGTCCCGCTTCGTGGGCCAAATATTTTTATCTCCTCCCTCTTGATTCTGTGCCTCCTGACGATTTCTCCCTCCATCGACATCTCGTTGATTCCGTGGATGCCTCTGTTACCTTCAACCCCACTTGTCTCGGTACACGTGTCGTTGCTGTTCCTTCTCAAGACGCGGCTTCCCACTTGGCTGCCTTATCCTGCCTTGGCGAGACCCCTGTTCAGGTCTCAAAGAATGTTCAGTTGAACGCCAGTGTTGGCACTATTCTTCTCCCGCCCCATGTTGCGACCGGTGTTCGGGATCTGCGAGACTGCCACGACGATATTCGACATATCCTTGAGGCCCAGGGCCATTCTGTTCTCCAGGTGGATACGTTTACTCGTCCCCCTGGTGGTAGTCGCCGTCAACCCCTTCAGGTTGTGAAGATTACCTTTGATGGTCGGACCCTTCCACCCTCTGTCATTCTTGCTGGTGCCAAGTGCTCTGTCCAGGAGTACATTCCTTCTCCTCGGCTCTGTAACAAGTGCTGGAGGTTTGGGCATGGTGCCCTCCGCTGCTCTGTGACTGTCTCTCTCTGTCCTTTGTGTGGTGGTGAAGGTCACTCTAAGTCAGAGTGCACTTCTCCCCAAGCTCGCTGCCTCAACTGCGGTGAGGCCCATCCTACCTTCTCCCGTGCCTGTATCCATTACAAGCTTGAGACAGCCGTCCTCAACTTGAAGCACCGGGAGCGTTTATCTTTTCCTGAGGCGAGGCGCCAGGTTCGCCGGCTCCCGCCTTATGCTAACGTCTCTTATGCTCGCGTGTTGCGCTCTTCCTCTCCTCGTCCTTCCCACCTTCCTCAGACTCACAACCATTTCCGGGCCTTGGACCCTGATACGCCCACTGCTCCCTCCTCTGTTCCTTTGAGTTCTGTCCCGAAGGGTCCCCCTCCTGGTCCTCTGTCTGGGGTTCCCCTTCTTTCTACCCGGTCTGTCATGTCTCCTGTGTCTTCTTCCTCGTCTCCCTCCGATCCTCCTTCCCATCCTCCTCCTCCATCTATTGCCTCTCCCCGCCGCCTGTCGGTGCAGGCGGATGTCCATCACTCTCCTAACGGCCGTCGGGTGTGTTCTCGTTCGGCTTCTCCTGTTGAGACACTGGAATCCGTTGCCCGGTAAGTGGTTGCTGGGACATCAGTCTCTTTAAGTCTCTTTAAGTCTAAGTCTCTTTAAGTCTATGTAGCACCACCGCACATTTGGTGGTGCTACATAGCCTTCCCGGTTTGGTGCCTTCTTTTGATAATTACTTACTTACTTACTTGTCATGGGTTCGTATCCTGGCCGGGGAGGATTTACTGGGCGCAAATTCTTAACTGTAGCCTCTGTTTAACTCAACAGTAAAATGTGTACTTGGTTGTAACAACGATTCTTCGCGGCGGGGATCGTATTCCAGGGATCCGCTCGAAGCGCTGCGTGTACTAGTGGCTGTGCAAGAATACTTTGAGTATACCTTGAGGTGCTTCCGGGGCTCAGCGTCCCCGTGGCCCGGTCATCGACCAGGCCTCCTGGTTGCTGGACTGATCAACCAGGCTGTTGGACGCGGCTGCTCGCAGCCTGACGTATGAGTCACAGCCTGGTTGATCAGGTATCCTTTGGAGGTGCTTATCCAGTTCTCTCTTGAACACCGTGAGGGGTTTGCCAGTTATGCCTCTTATGTGTAGCCGGAGCATGTTGAACAGTCTCGGGCCCCTGATGTTGATAGAGTTCTCTCTCAGAGTACCAGTTGCACCTCTGTTTTTCAACGGGGGTATTCTGCACATCCTGCCATGTCTTCTGGTCTCATGTGATGTTACTTCTGTGTGCAGGTTTGGAACCAGCCCCTCTAATATTTTCCATGTGTAAATTATTATGTATCTCTCCCGCCTGCGTTCAAGGGAGTACAGATTTAGGCTCTTTAGTCGGTCCCAATAGTTTAGATGTTTTACTGAGTGGATTCTAGCAGTAAAGGATCTCTGCACGCTCTCCAGGTCAGCAATTTCTCCAGCTTTGAAAGGGGCTGTCATTGTGCAGCAGTACTCCACTCTAGAGAGCACAAGCGTTTTGAAAAGTATCATCATCGGTATAGCATCTCTAGTGTGAAAAGTTCTTGTTATCCAACCTGTCATTTTTCGTGCAGTTGTGACGGCCACTTTATTGTGTTCTTTAAAGGTAAGGTCTTCCGACATGAGTACACCCAAATCTTTTACATTGCCTTTTCGTGCTATGTTATGATTTGTCTGGGTTTTGTACGTGGTTTCCGTTTTTATATTTTCATTTTTTCCATAGCGCATGAGCTGGAACTTATCTTCGTTAAACACCATATTATTTTCTGTAGCCCATATAAAGACCTGATCTACATCTGACTGGAGGTTTGCCGTGTCCTCTATGTTGCCTACTCTCATGAAGATCCTAGTGTCATCTGCAAAGGATGATACAGTGCTAGAGGTTGTGTTCTTGTCTATGTCCGATATGAGGATGAGAAAAAGTACTGGAGCAAGCACAGTACCCTGAGGGACTGAGCTCTTGACGGTTGATGAATGTAACAACTCTTGTATATATCTCAAAAAAAAAAAATATTCATATACAGTTTACTTATCTATTAACTTGGTAACTCACTGACCCACACAAAACAAGCAACACACTAGATTTTATTTAGCTTATTAGATTCTTGGTGTTTATGCAAGATAAGATCTGTGTTTATGAAAGAGTAATCAGAAGCCGTCGTAGCCCAGCTGTGGGAGCGTCCTCCGCGGCCTCACAGTCCGGAGTTCCACCCATCATCGCTAACAGCTTCTTTTAGTTTTCAAGTAATAAATGTTTTTTCTCGTTTCATTTATTCCTAAGATGTGAGTATTAATTTAGATTTTTTTTTAAATTATCAGACAAACTGGAGAGAACATGGCAGAGCAAGTCAATATAAAAATCTTCAAATTTTTCTACAAATTATCTACATAAAATTATCTAATAAATTTACGACCTGCCCAAAACGCTATACGTGTTAGTGGCTTTACAAGATTGTAAAAACATCAATGCTTTGTACTCTTATAAACCCAATGTACCTTCTTGTATATAAATAAATAAATAAATAAATAAATAAATAAATAAATAAATAAATAATCATTATGAGTGTGACTGTGGAACATTAGTAAGTCTGGGACACTGTGTTGCCTAGATAATAGTCTTTTGGTCACCTAAACGTTTCTCACAACTTTGATGTAAATTATCTGTCCATGTGCACGTGTACCATCCTAGCAGTCTTCACCTTGTTGTGTTAACAGAATCATGAAATTCAAGTTAATCCCCCTAATTAGAAATCTTTATGAGTGGGATTTGGTGGTTATAAATAGTAGCTGCCTCGTATGGGCCAATAGGCCTTCTGCAGTTACCTTTATTCTTGGCCCATACGAGGCAGCTACTAACCTATAGAACAATAGCATACAATGAAGAATAGGAGCTGCCTCGTATGGGCCTTCTGCAGTTACCTAAGAATAAAGGTAACTGCAGAAGGTCTATTGGCCCATACGAGGCAGCTGCTACCTATAACCACCGAATCCCACTCATATACATGTCCAACCCACGTTTGAAACAGATAACCTTTATTCTTATCTTCATTAATTAAAGCATCAGGGCTTTACACGTGAAACTGGAGCAACTGTGACATCCGTAAATGCTTTCCCATTATGACTAGTCATAAATGGTCAGAACAAAAACAAATTTGATAAAAATTAAAATGTATTTGTATATTTTCACATGAAGGTAACATGTACATTAAAATATTTACTGGCCTGGGGGTAAAACAGTTCAGGTTTTCCTAGGAACTAACCTAAAAAATATAAAAAACTGTCTTGGTCCATGTGATGAAGACTTGGCTGAGTGAAGGCCTGAGGCTGGCTTCCAGCAGCAGCTTGTGGTGTGGTAGCCGCGACACTCTTGACCTGCTGGACTCCTCCGGACTCCATACTTCTCTTCATCCTGATGTCGGCCTTTGTCTGTTCTATCAGGAAGGCCTCAACCATAGAACTTTTAACAAGCTTATATGGTTTCTTTTTAGAATGCCTTTTGCGAGCAATCTTCTCAGGAATAGTTTGCTGATGCATTTTCATGGGAGAAATTCCTCCCTTCCGCCTTCTTGGCTGAAGCCTTGAGGTTGGCTTCATCAGAGCACTTGTTGACTTTAAAATGCATTAAGCGACCAGTAATTTTAACCTGTGTGAGGGCGCCTGAAGTAACACCTCGCCTCAAAGCCAGCTTCAGATGGATGTCAGCGTCCTTCTCATTAACCGAGAAATACAGACGACGAACTTCAGAATATCTTGATGGGAGGAGCCTGACTATTACTAAGGAATGTGATGGCAGCAACAACCATCTCGAATACCCCAGACCATTTGCCCTACAACATTTGGGTATGGTTCTTAGCCTAGCGTCTGACTCCATCTTTGGGACAGAAGACTGGTGTTTCAGCTGTCACTGAAACTGCACAGAATATTAAAAAAAAGCTAAAGAAACATTAGAAAAAGTGGATGTGGCTGCAGTTTGTAATACTGTATTCATTAAAAAAAAGTCAAAAGGATTTAGTGCAGTATCCCAAAAATACACTTTGTAGATAGCATCTAGTATTATTTCTTCCACAATCTCCAATACGCACATCAATTTTGTACAATCTCAAAGTTCTGAATGAGATGCTCTGATACAAGTTCTTACCACAAAAACAAAAAAAACATTTGATTTCCTTGACTGATAGCCATGCATGTACATAGTATTTAAACTAGCTTTCCCAGAGGCAGACGAGGAGCTCCAGCATATTCAACAATCCTAAGTATTGTAGTACAGGATGATGATAGTGAGTGGTGTCCAGAGAACATAAAGGTATAGTGCTTTTGAAAAATAGGTGAGATAACAGGAATGTGCCAAGGGAAGTGAAAAATTGGATGAGAAAAATTGCCCTAGTGTTTACAGTGCAGAGAACAACATTCAAGATGGCCGGCGGGCAAGAGGAAATACAAAACAGAGCTTGATTTTGCTGGATTCAGTGAAGAAAGCATTGAGATAACCAGTCTATACAACAAGTTGGTAAAATTAGATACTATAGTGACCTCTCATGTAGAATTAATTAGTAAATTGAAAGAAAGTAATGACCAAAATATTTAAATAGCAAAGTTGTATGTCTTGAGGGTGTAGTGACAGACTTGCGCAAGGATAAGATTCAATTGGAAACAAATTGCAAAGCAATGGAAGAAGAAAATACTCTTAAAAATAGCTTTGGAAGAAGTTAAAGTAAATTTAAACATAAATGACTACAATAGGTTAGGTAAGGAAATTCAACAGGAGACACAGCTTTTGTCAGCACAGATGGAGGAAGTTACACAGGGAAGAGAACAGTGCAAGAAAGATATGCAACTCACTTATGCACAAGTGGCCAAGGAGAAGGAAAAATTGGAAGAAGCAGTAAAGGAAGCCCAACACTGCAGCAACCAGGATAAAACAAACATTAGGCTAGAAGTGAGGAAAGAATTGGCATCCAACCCGAAGTTGGTGCAAAACACAGTTGATCGGAGTAAGTCCCTGATCATTTTTGGCTGCAAAGAAAAGGAGATAATATCTAGGTCAGAAAGAGCTGTAGAAGAAGCAAAAGTAGTAGATAAAATTGTTGGCCTCGTGGAAGGTCTTACAACCATAGAGAATGTGAGCGACTACAGGAGAATAGGCAGATATGTAAAAGGGAAATATCGACCTTTGAGGATCACCCTAAATGGTGCCAAACAGATGGAAGAAGTACTAAGGAATGCTAAAAAATTACGTAATGATGAGGATGGGAAAGTGTGGTCGTTAAGACGAGATTTCAAAAGAAGATAGAGAGAAGCTGAAACTGAACCTTGCCGAGGCAAAATGTTTAAATGAGAGCAGGAATGAAGAAGATATCAATTCTTTTTTCTACAAAGTGATAGGGGTAGGCAGACCAGTAAAGTGGTACATAAAGGCAAACCAACAAAATCATTAGAGAAAGGGGGAGTGAAAAATAAGAAGAGGGGGAACAAGTTCCTGAAGATTGCATACACCAATATAGATGGAGTAAGGTCAAAGATACTGGAGTTAAGCGATATAATACAGCTGCAGACACCAGACATTGTTGCACTCACGGAGACAAAACTTGAAGATGTTATTTAAAATGTGGTCATATTCCCAAGGGGTTACTCAATTTGGAGACGGAACAGAAAAATCAGGAAAGCCGGTGGCATTGCTTTGTTGGTGAAAGAACACCTAAAGGTGAACGAAATAATGACTGCCAATCCACAAGGAGTTGATATAATAGCACTCGAGATCTGCCATGAGGATGATAAACTAATGATCATAAATGCATATAGTCCACCGCTAAGCAGCACATGGTCAAAAGAGGAGCTAGATAGTAAACGAGAAGGTCTTATAACAATAATGAGAGAGATCATAGCAAGAGCGGATAATGATAGTTCACGGCTGTTGATAGTCGGCGACTTCAACTTGAAATCCATAGACTGGGAAGCATATGAAGCTAAAACAGAAGATTTCTGGACCTGTAAATTTGTAGACCTCATCCTGGAAACATTCTTGTATCAACATGTTAAACAAGCTACGAGGATGAGGGAAGGGGACGTTCCCTCCATGCTAGATTTGATATTTACCAGGAAGGAAGAAGAAATATTTGACATTCAGTACCTTCCTCCCTTGGGTAAAAGTGACCATGTCTTTTTGGGAATAAAGTATGCAATGCGATATAATCTGGAAGAAAATATGACGGTCGATGCAATTGAAAAACCTGATTTTAGGAGAGGACATTATGGCAACCTTAGAAAATTTTTTAGTGAGTATAATTGGACAGACTTGTTGCTAGGCAAGGAAGTGAATGAGATGTATATCAAGTTTTGTGAAATATATGATACAGGCACAAAAAAAATTATACCAAAACAGAGAAGCAGAACTAGGAAACAGGATTGGTTCAACAGAAAGTGTGAGAGGGCCAGAGACCAAAAGACACAAAAATGGAATCAATACAGGAAGAGGCCAAACCCCCAAACATACCAGCGATACAAAGATGTGAGAAACAACTACACGGCAGTGAGCAGAGAGGCAGAAAGAAATTTTGAAAAAGGGATTGCAGACAAATGTAAAACAGAACCAGGTCTATTCTATAAATTCATAAACAACAAATTGCAGGTAAAGGATAATATTCAGGTTGAAAATGGGAAATAGATTCACAGAAAATGAAAAGGAAATGTGTGAAACATTAAACGAAAAGTTCCAAAGTGTGTTTGTACAAAATTAAATCTTCAGGGAACCACATACAATAAGCATTCCAGAGAACAACATAGAGCACATAGAGGTGTCTAGAGACGAAGTGGACAAAATGCTCAAGGAGCTAAATAAGAACAAAGCAGTTGGTCCAGATGGAGTTTCACCATGGGTTCTGAGAGAATGTGCACCTGAGCTTAGCATTCCTCTTCAACTGATTTTTCAGGCATCCCTGTTTACAGGAGTTGTAGCTGATGTGTGGAAAAAGGCTAACAGTTCCAATCTACAAAAGTGGAAGCAGGGAAGACCTCCTTAATTATAGACCGGTATCATTGACAAGTGTAATAGTCAAAATACTGGAAAAAATAATTAAATCTAAATGGGTAGAATACCTAGAGAGAAACGATATAATATCAGACAGACAGTATGGTTTTCGATCTGGAAGATCCTGTGTATCGAATTTACTCAGTTTCTATGATCGAGCAACAGAGATATTACAGGAAAGAGATGGTTGGGTTGACTGCGTCTATCTGGACCTAAAAAAGGCTTTCGACAGAGTTCCACATAAGAGGTTGTTCTGGAAACTGGAAAACATTGGAGGAGTGACAGGTACGCTTCTAACATGGATCAAAAATTTTCCAACTGATAGAAAAATGAGGGCTGTGATCAGAGGCAATGTATCGGACTGGAGAAATGTCACAAGTGGAGTACCACAGGGTTCAGTTCTTGCACCAGTGATGTTTATTGTCTACATAAATGATCTACCAGTTGGTATACAGAATTATATGAATATGTTTGCTGATGATGCTAAGATAATAGGAAGGATAAGAAACTTAGACGATTGTCATGCCCTTCAAGAAGACCTGGACAAAAGTATATGGAGCACCACTTGGCAAATGGAATTTAATGTTAATAAATGCCATGTTATGGAATGTGGAATAGGAGAACACAGACCCCACACAACCTATATATTATGTGAGAAATCTTTAAAGAATTCTGATAACGAGAGAGATCTAGGGGTGGTTCTAGATAGAAAACTATTACCCGAGGACCACAAAGAATATTGTGCGAGGAGCCTATGCCACGCTTTCTAACTTCAGAATTGCTTTTAAATACATGGATGGCGATATACTAAAGAAATTGTTCACGACTTTTGTTAGGCCAAAGCTAGAATATGCAGCGGTTGTGTGGTGCCCATATCTTAAGAAGCACATCAACAAACTGGAAAAGGTGCAAAGACATGCTACTAAGTGGCTCCCAGAACTGAAGGGCAAGAGCTACGAGGAGAGGTTAGAGGCATTAAATATGCCAAAACTAGAAGACAGAAGCGATATGATCACTACATACAAAATAGTAACAGGAATTGATAAAATCGATAGGGAAGATTTCCCGAGACCTGGAACTTTAAGAACAAGAGGTCATAGATATAAACTAGCCAACACAGATATGTTAATATTAAATTTGCGATCAATTAAGGAGAGAAGTGCGACGACTGGATCACTGTGTACAAAAGGTTGAGATGCCAACAAACACTTTCCAGACAACAATATATCTTGGATAAGTCGCTCCACAACATTGACACCTGGACCGTTGACTTCCTGTGAGGCCACATATTTGCTTATTTCATAATGAAAGTATATTATTTCATAATAAATATATGTTTTCTCGTGTTCTGCATTAAGCACCAACATTATTAGGAATAATTGTACCATATTTCTTCATTATTTAAGTAATGCTATAAGGCTTTGAGTAGCTTTGGGTCATTAGGTGAACAGAATCTCCAATAGATGGGGCGAGAGTCGCGCTATCTCTCGCCCGGGCGAGAGTCGAAACTTATTTTAGAATTGATATATCTTTGTCCTCCAACAAGATATATTTCCTTTGGTGCGCTCACAATAACGAGCATATCTGTCTTTCTAATGGCATATAATATGTTAGGCTTTATAAGCGTATCTTTGTTAATTACACACTATATTGGCAAGTGCGTAGGCTTCTGCACTCCATGACCGACAAGCTACTGAATGCCACTATAAAAACGTATGTATCTTCACTTGAGCTTTATATATGTCTATGGTAAAGTATTTAAAATGAAGCTTATATTTCTATCTTTCTTAAGACATATAAAACATTTGTGTTTATTAACGAATTTACGTGAAATAAGCATTGTTCTGAGAGTTGCTCTGTCGATCAGTTTGTGCGGGGTCGGAGCTCGGCGATTATTAAAACACATGTATCTTCATTAGAACTTTATATATTTCTATGGTAAAGTAGTTAAAATGAAGCTTATATTTCAATCTTTCATAAGACATATAAAACATTTGTGTTTATTAAGGAATTTACGTGAAATATGCATTGTTCTGAGAGAGAGTTACTCCGTTGCTCGATCTGTGCGGGATCGGAGCTCGCCGATTATAAAAATACAAGTATCTTCGCTTTAAATACAAATATGCCCATGGTAAGGCATTTAAAATAAAGATGTTGTTTCTATCTTTCTTGAGACGTATAAACCTCTTACATTTATTAACGATTCTGCGTGAAATAAGCATTGTTCTGAGATGAATATTGCGGATTTCCAGCTCTACGACCGATGAAAAATGCAACTTTTATACAACTGCAAATATCTTCAGTTTTACTTTAAATTTTGTCCTGAAAGAGTTTTCATATATAGATCCAGTTTCTGCCATTCTTCTGACATAAAAAGACCTTTGGTTTAATAAGTTATCAAGATGTTTTCAACAATATTACTAGGGCGTTCACCGATTCCAACATGGGCGACCCTTTTGGAAACGCAACACATGGGTTGACCTGATTGATATGTTCCGAACCATAATGGAAACTGACCCAAGTATAGGATGGGTTAACCCAAGTATCGTGTTTTCAAAAGGGTCGCCCGTCTTGGAAAAGATGAACGCTGAATGAATATTGTTGAAAACATCTTGATTACTTATTAAACCAAAATTATTTATTAGTCAGAAGAAAGACAGAAACGCGATCTATATGTAAAACTTCTACCAGACAAATATTTTAAGTAAAACCGAAGATATTTGTAGTTGTATAAAAGTGGCAGTTTTCATCTCTCGTCGAGCTCGAAAACCGCAGCATTCATCTCAGAACCATGCCTATTTCACGCAGATTCCCTAATAAACGTAAGAGTTTTATATGTCACAAGAAAGATAGAAATATAAGCTTTATTCTAAATACCTTACCATGGGCATATTTAAATTTAAAGCGAAGATACGTGTACTTTTATAATAGCCGAGCTCCGACCCCGGACAGATCGATCGACGGAGCAACTCTCTCTCAGAACAATGCTTATTTCACGTAAATTCGTTAATAAACATATATGTTTTATATGTCTCAAGAAAAGCAGACATATAAGCTTCACTTTAAGCACTTTACCATAGATATATTTAAAGTTCTAATGAAGATACATGTATTTTAAAAATTACGGAGCTCCGACCCCGTACAGACTGAACGACAGAGCAACTCTCTCTCAGATCAATGTTTATTTCACGTAAACTCGTTAATAAACACAAATGTTTTATATGTCATAAGCAAGATAGAAATATGAGCTTCATTTTAAATACATTACAATAGACATATTTATAGCTCAAGTGAAGATACATATGTTTTTATAGTGGCGTTCAGTAGCTTTTCGGTCATGGAGTGTAACGCCTACGCACTTGCCGATATATTGTATAATTAACAAAGATACGCTAATAAAGCCTAAAATCTTATATGCCTCCAGAAAGACCGAGATATGAACATTATTATGATTGCACCAAATGAAATATATTATGTTGGAGGACAAAGATATATCAATTTTAAATTAAGTTTCGACTCTTGCTCGGGCGAGAGAGATGAGGCGACTCTCGCCCCATCTATTGGAGATTCTGTCAATTAAAGACCCAAAGCTACTCAAACCCTCCTAACATTACTTAGGTAATGAAGTAATATGGTATATTTACTCACTATAATGTGGGTGCTGAATGCAGAACATGAGAAAACATACATTTACTCCAAACTAATATAATTTCATTATAAAATAAGCAAATAAGTGGCATCAAAGGAAGTCGACGGTCCAAGCGTCAATGTTGTGGAGCGACTTATCCAAGATATATCGTTGTTTGGAAAGTGTTTGTTGGAATATACAGTTGTCGCACTTCTCTGCACAAATTATTACAAATTTAAATTATAATGTTAACAAGTAGAATGCGTATTTTTAATAACATCTAACATAACTAGCCAGAAAACATTTAACATTTATTAAAAAATATGTTTGGAAGTTAAATCGACTTCATAGGACAATAGTTTTGTTATATATACTCGTTATTCGTTGACATGCGTTCGCTACTTAAACTACCATGTACTGTATTTATGTAAAATCTCCCATGTCTCTTCGCTCATCTCACCGAACCCTACAGGCTCTGTGATATATTGTTTAATTAATTGAGATTCACAAATAAAGCTTATAATTGTATATGTTATCAAAAAGGCAGAGTTTAGTTTATTTCATTTATTATGCACCCCATACCCATCCTATGGGCGATAGTGGAGTGTTACAGAGGCACATAATGGGCTCAGGGACTGAGCCCCACAATTCATATAGCCAAGCAAGTTATAATCTTGATGAGCTAGTTACAAAAGTCAATGCACATCGTCACATCAACAATGGGCTCGAGACCGACCATAAGTACAGTTTATAATTTAAACAACTGACATATATGGAGGGCTAGTGTCACAATTGATATGTTTATCCTACACATAACCCCCTCTTCCCCCATCCAATGGGCAGTGGTGGATAGGTTACAATCAAGTCGTTTTTTGCGTTTTATTCAGAGATTAGATCTTATTGGGTGAGGAAAGATATTCATATTTTAAAGAAGGCTTCTTGGCTGATGCTCTCCATTGATGGAAAATATACAACCTTTTGAAAATCAATGTTAGTTTGATCTAGATATTGTAATTAACGAAAGTATTTATGTCATCAGAAAGGTAGAAATATAGGCTACATTTAAAATCCTTTGTCATAAATATAGCTGAAGTGAAAACGAAGATATATGCGTTTTGATAGTTACTTGATGGCTAGCTCTGAGAGTGTGAAGCCCTGCACACCAGCCAATAAATTGTATAATTAGTTTCCATATATTTTAATTAACCTTAAAAATCTATATGTCAGAAGAAAGGAAGATGTAGCCGTTAATGTGACAACACTTAAAAATATATATCTCTTAAGTTAAATAAATAATACCACCCTATCGCCGGTGTCCGGACACATGAAAACTACCTATAGGTATCAGTATCCAGCCAGGCGGGGATCACAGGCTGCACAATACTGATAAATTATGTAATTATTATTATTAACATCTTTATTGACAAAATTAATTACAATTTTACCTAATCTGAGGATTTCAATTAAGTCCTATTAAAGTGAGGATAATGCTGGTATTCACTGTCACGCAGGGCAGAGCGTCATACACAAGACAATAGGTCTAAACTGGCACATATATATATCATGGTTACAATCAATGTTTTAATGTATGAATATGTGAAAACAACTTTCTATTGTGCACTGCCACACAGGGGCAGGGATGGGTTCATAAGTGATGCAGCTTGAAAGTAATTTAAATAAAATTGTTCTTCATTCTTTAAAATGGACAAGCAAATTTTGGATAAATTGTTAGAATGTCGTCCAGAACACCTGAGTCAATGAAATAGTTACACAGTTGGTGGTACAATAGGCCAGGAGGTCTAAAATCTTTTACGGTTTCACATTCAACAATATAGTGTTCTAGTGAATGCATTAGAGGTTTATCAGAGAGTTTACAATCTGAATATTCTGCCACATCTGGCAGGTTAGTGAAGCTGAGCCACTACCAGAAATTTTGTAATGCACTACTTGTGGTCGATCTCGAACCCATTTATGATGTGACGACTTATAGTGAATTTTGTAACTAGCTCATCAAGATTGTAACTTGCTTAGCTAAATGAATTGTGGGGTTCGCTCCATTCATTTTCCTTCTTTATTATGCACCCCATACCCATCCCGTGGGCGGTGGTGTAAAGGATTACAGAGGCACATATAATCGGTTCAGGAACTGAACCCTCTAGTTCGTTTAGCTAAGCAAATAATCTTTTGACGCTAGTCACAAAATTATTAATGTTATATATAGATGTACACATACATATGCATACATGTACATATACATACGTATACATATATACATACACATACATATTTAATCACCCACACACATACACACATCAGTAATCTTTTGTGTCACAAGTGATCAACAAGAGGCTCACAACAGTCACTATACAAGGCACATTACATCTATGAGGAGTCGCACAGTTACTAGTCTTGCTCCACACCCACCCAACTGGGCGGCAGCTTTACAGTCATGTGCTCCACACTCACCCAACTGGGCGGCAGCTTTACAGTCATGTGCTCCACACCCACCCAACTGGGCGGCAGCTTTACAGTCATGTGCTCCACACTCACCCAACTGGGCGGCAGCTTTACAGTCATGCGCATGCATTACTTACAGTAAGCAAATTTTGGATACTTCGCTAAGATTTCGGGCACCACATCATTATGAATGAAGTACTTACACATTTCTTGGACACTATTGATGGTGTTATCTCTAAATTCCGCGATTTTTTTCACATTCCATTATATAATGACGCAAAGTATGCGAATAGTTCTACTGACAGAGTTTACATTTAGTCAAATCTACATCAGCAGATGTTACAAACTCCCAGAGGTACGTGTAGCCGAGCCTAAGCCTAGCAGTGGTAACATCTAGAAGTCTGCTAACATTATTGGATGACACATAGACGTGCGGTACTTCCTGCATAATAGAATGATGATAGAGGGAGTAACTGGTGTGAATTTTACTTTGCCTCAATTCTCCGAAATTTAGTTGATGTTCCTGGGATATTGCTGTCCTCAGGCTGCTCAAAGGCAGTCCAAGTTGGTAATCAATTTCCTCTTTACGAGCAAAAGTCTTGGCCAACTCATCAGTTCTATCATGCATTCGGAGACCAATATGGGAAGGAATCCACAGGAGACAGACTCTGACTCCATCATTGATTATTTCATTATATCTGTGTCTAGCTTCAGAGATAAGCACGTCAGTCCCTCAGCCCATTATGTGCCTCTGTAACCCTTTCCACTACCGCCCATAAGATGGGTATGGGGTGCATAATAAATGAGCTAAACTGACTAACAGAGATGAGTTGATAAACATTAATGTTTTATATTTTATTAAAAATACAGATATAAACTTTGTTTTCAAACGTTGAATGTAACAATATTTCAAATATAAGAACCAAGATATATTTATGATTTAAGGAATTCCTATGAAGTTGCAATATTACCATAATTGCTCTCTATCATCACATGACGCAGGATCGATGTCTAGGTGAATTATGGCTGACACAGTCAGATTATATATGTCAGCCACAAGCAAGTAATTTTCAAAAGAAGGTGCCAAACCGGGGAACGTCATCTACAAGTACAGCTCTTAACTTAAGTATAAGCCTTATATATTATATATCATGAGAAATTCAGAAATATAAAATATACTTTAAAATTTGTCATATACTATATATATATATATATTGTATATATTTTGAACCACATACTCATCCTGTGAGTCTTAGTTTACTGTGCCCCCCATATTCATCACGTCACTCAAAGGGTCCGTGTAATTACCCAAAGCTAATTACCCCCGAGGACCAGGCCTTCTCCGGTTTGTAGTTTGGTCCACCAGGCTGTTTGACGCAGCTGTCATTTACACATATTACATTTATATGTGAATAACTAATCAATCATTGACTTGTAGCCCAACGTCTATAAGGATGATGAGTTGATTTATGAGAGCAGTCAAAACTAACTAGCGTAATTTGCTACTTTTATATTTATTTATTTTATTTATATATACAAGAGTTCTTACATTCTTGTAAAGTCACTACCACGCATAGCGAGAGAGACCATCCAGATGTGCTGCTTCTAACAGCACATACATAATCACTAAAAAAACTTCTCTAAATATCTTTCCGGCAGAACAATTCAAATAAAAATCGTTCAACAACTTGAATTTTTTTATTAAGCTCTTGGGGGTAAAGCGTTTGAACTTAAAAATTGTCTCAGTCATTCTCTGTTTTATTGTTATTAAACTGAAGCCAAACAAATCACCAGACGAAGTATTTGGCAGTTGTGCTTAAGAATGTTAGTAATAAAACACCTGGTGTTATTCTTCACCTATATCTTTTTCTGGTTAGTCCCCTATTTACATTATGCAGTTCAGGTTTCGTCGCCATGCTATATTTTTAGTTTAGTTAATTTATCACATAATGGGTTCAGGAACTGAATACACAATTTATTTATCTAAGCAAGTTACAATATTGAGGAGCTAGCCACAAAATTCATAACACATCGTCACATCAACAATGGGTTCGAGATCGACCACAAGTACAGTTTCTAAATTAAGCAAATGACATATGTGGAGAGCTAGTGTCACAATTGATATGTTTGTCCTGCACATTTCCACAGTGGTTTTCTTGGGTTCTAATTATCTTAGACTTATTTATTTATTTATTTATATGTATATATATATATATATTGAGTGTAACGTCCAGGAATGCAGCAGCGAGACGTGGTGCGTCCCTGTGCGCGCTTAAATACCCCCCCATGATGCAAACGCAACCATAGTCGGTTAGCCACCGAGTATGGTATTACATTTCTTCCTTCCCAGAATTCCGCCGTTTGCCTTGCATACAGCGTCTATAATATATATATATTAATAATATATATATAGATATATATATATTATATATATATATAAATATATAGAATATATATATAATAATATATATATATAATTATATAATGTAATAAATAAATATAAATAAAATAATATGTTTATTCAGGAAAGGTACATACATAGAGAGATTTTACATAAGTTGATCGATTTATAGTAGAGCTATGTACATACAATGCCTAAAGCCACTATTACGCAATGCGTTTCGGGCAAGAAAACATTAATATCTAAAACTTA